>VXAK01028549.1:28339-70325 GCA_013399435.1 Arenaria interpres
GTTGCCCAGAGAAGTTGTGGATGCCCCATCTCTGGAAGTGTTTAAGGCCAGGCTGGATGGGGCTTTGAGCAACCTGGTCTGGTGGGAGGTGTCCCTGCCCATGGCAGGGCGCGTTGGAACTAGATGATAAGGTCCCTTCCAACTCTAACCATTCTATGATATTTCCTCTTAAACCTTTGTGCCTGACTTCTACTGCCAGATACGAACACAACTGTTTCCAAAAAACACCCATCAAAACCAAAGAAATAGACAAATAAATAAAACAACTCCTTTGAATGTTCTGTTATGAAACTGAAAACAATTATATATGCTCCCAGGCAGTTTGGGAACCTGTCCTCTTGCTCACTGTCCTTGTGTCTAATGTAGCCCACAAGCCCATCAGGGCAGGGATCAGCCACTGAAAGGCACTTAATGGTGTGTACATGACGAATAAATAATGCAACAACTCTGAAGGTTATGAAGTGAAAACAAGACATAGCTGAGAACATTAACATGAACCTGTACCTTAGATCCCTTTATGAGGTAGAGGTGATAAAATAATAGCATGTCAAGATGGAAGCTGTGTGAGTACTGACACCTTTCATGAGTAATGGCTTAAAAATAAAAAATAAAAAAAAAAAAATAAATCAGCATAGACACTAATTCCTATCCCTTAGCTCTTGAATGAGGAATTGTAATGGTTCCATGATTCACTTAGGCCTTTCTGAGCTACTTCACAAATAGACCCTTATTGCCCTTACTGCTTCGTCCTTCAAATAAGTGTCTACCCTCATAATGTATTTCACAGCATAAATTCTATGCCGATACTGTTCTTCACAAAAGCCATCAGCACTTCACTGGTTCAAGAAGCAAACCAATACACTTCTTCACAGATGCTTAGCTTAGGAAGGCTGAAGATGCTCTTCAGAACCTGAGGCAGTAAGGTTTCTGGACCTCTTTTGTATGTCTATCACACATGTAAGATGACGTGTACATTAGAAATGCTAGCAAGAATTTTCCTTTAGCATTCTATCATTTCAAAGTTCAACCATGGGAAGATGCAAGCAAAATGAAGAGAAGTAGAAAGGAATCAACTGATTTAATCAACTGACCTACAGTAAACAATCCAAGCCCAAATATTGTCACAAAATGACTTTAAATGTTACAATAAATGCTAATCATTATGCTATACTTCAAATTTTCACTTGCAGAGCTGATGAAAAATGCTTATAATATATTTGAAAGCTAATATGTTCAACTGTTCTTCTCGTGTTTGAGAATAAGGTGACAACCAAGCACCCTGTTCACGTCCCACTAGTTGCGGTAGAGACCCAAGCTTCCTACCAACGCTTATGCAGAGACCCAAGCTTCCTACCAAGCTGACCAGCTCAGTGCACGCAGCAGAACATTTTACTCATTTTCATTGTCAGACGCTGCCCGCTCAAAATCAGTAGGTCATATTTAAGTATTAACACTGTTATGTTCCAGTGCAGAGGTAAGTTTAAACTCACCAAAGCAAAAAGAAAACATCTCTTTGTTGTGACAAGAGTCTGCTTCATAGACCAATTAATTTTTGATGAAACTTTTAAGACTCCCGTAACACAAAGTTGAAAGCATGCAGTGGAGATGCTCTCATTTGCTAAACATTTACCAAGACAATGAATAAAAACCAGAAGCAACCCAAAAAGCATGAGAAAAATGAAAGAAGTGAATCTGAAGTTAAAATGGGGTTTAAAATGCAAGTAGGATCTGAAAACACCACAAAAAGGTAACCATCAGTCTCAGGTGGTCAGAGAAACCTGGAAATGGGGTTAGGAAAGCTCAGAGAAAATCCATCTACCGGTGGCTGAACTCTCCAGTGCACTTCTCACTGGTGACCTATAAGAACAGTACATGCTGGAGTATCAGCTGCAGTACTCAAATAAACTTAATATATTTGGCAAGTAATGTACTACTATCCCACAATTAGATGTTAGGATTTAAACTTCCAGCAAAAGCTGCTGTGTGGTCAAAGTTACTAATCATCTTTTGAGTACGTTCTCCATTTTAGAAAGACTAAGCAATGCACTGGGAAAATCAACCATTTCTTAAAACATGTTTTAATGTAACCAATAAGAAAAATACTAAAAATCCCTAATTTGATGTGGATTAATCAACAAACAAGATGACAAAGCAGAAAATGTTTCAGATGCAAGTGCAGAGATTACCAGAAAGCCCTCCTAATAGAATTCAGAGCATTCTTAATACTCATTCCATGAGTTCTGACAGCTAGAGCTGCCTGGTTTGTCTGTAACATAGGTAAGATTACTGCATTTCTCTTAATGAATTGATACTTCAGTGCTATATTAAGAATATAAATACAATCTTTATTCCCTGTTTCAGAAGAAGTCTTAAGTACTGTAGTTCTACAACCTGTACCTAGGGCACAAGAAACTTGAGCAGCACCCTCAGGAATAGCAGGCTGGGCAACGGGCACAATGCTGCAGAATAAATCTCTTCGAAATGAAACGTTCTCAGTCACAAGCACTAATCCCCGCGACCTGGAGCAACTTGTTGCAGACTGACCTTAAAAAGATGAATTAAAAGGCCTTGAGCTTTTCAGACTCTGTTTGTTCTAGAAAACCTTTCCCTTTTCTTTTTTCTCAGGCTTCAGTCTGCTTATCTCAGTGAAAACTATTCTTAACCACATACTGTTCCATCTCAGCTCAAAAAAGAAATACCACTTGGGATGTGTATGGCCATACAGCTAAAGCCTGCATAATGCAAACTACTGCTGTCCAGGTATGTGCCCTTATATAGATATATAAACCATGCTTTTCATAGACAACACTATATATACATACACATATATATAAGCATATTAGATGTATATGTATATTATATAAGCATATCATGTGTTATATATTAAAATAATTTCTATATGCTTTTGAAGCATATTATTTATTGTATATAATAATACATATTTTGTGCTTCTGGATATATATATTTATTTATCTTGCCTTAGAAGTTTTCCCCCCTCTCACTCTGTCCCATGGCTCTGATGGAAGGAAAAGGGGACAGGATTAGTATATCTAAAACAGGGCTTCCTGGTGGGGGGTGTCAGAGGCAAGCGCTGCTTCTATATTTAGTATAGATAAATACTATGCATACATTCTATACATTTTATCTAAAAAGGACTAACTGGATATTGAATTGCAAAACAGCCATTAATAATTTTGGACAAAACTTGTGCTTCCTCATCGCTTTTTCTGTCTTCTGCTGAAGGCTGCACAGGTATAGAAAAACTTAAGGCATCTCAAATGAAAATAGCAGGTGAGAAATTTAAAACAAATAAAGGGGTTCCCGGCAGTATCGACAGCTAAGGGGTAGAACTCCTTCCTAAAAGAGATTGTAAATGCCAGAGTTCACCTGAGGTCAAAAAGCAACTAGACAAAAGAAAAACATCTCAGTGGCCAGTAAATATGAAAAGACTAATCCTGGATGATGAAAAGCAAAACGTAACACACTTTTCTCATTTGATGAGCTGTGTGCAGAAAACCTCTTGAGTTGTATGTCCATGTGTTCCGGTTGAAAGATCCACTTTTGGCTGGGTGGCAGAATCTTGTTTTCTTCTCAGAAACTGACTGCTAATTTTTTTTCATCTCTATCCTTATATTTCTTCTTAACATATACGTTTGTTTTTCTAGAGTTTAATGCAGCAACAGTTCTTTCTGTTTGAACTCTGGAACTAAACATTTTTCGATTTATGCCTATCATGGTCTTTTTTATCTATATGAAACAGTAGAATTAGGCCTAACAGTGGTAAATTTCTCACAGGACACTTGCAATAGTCACCTATGGAATTTAGTCGCCCTATGGTATTTTCACATGTTTACTTCCAAAATTACAAAGCACTCCACATTTTGCAAGTATGATTGGATAATGGTGCTCCTTTCTGGTTTTAAGTACATCCCTCTAGTTCTACATTTATTGGCTGACTGGTCTCCTCGCAATCTTTGCCACACTTGTTTAAAATTATTTACATTTTTAAATTATTATTTAAAATTTTAAATGCCAGTGAGAGCCTTGTAGATCCTGATTCCTAAGAAGCATTTTGTATGCTAGTGCTGAGAACTGTGCCTCGACACTCCGCGTGTATCGTGTCATTGCTGGTTGTGATTAATACCCATAAGCAGATTTGGGTAGGAAGTTTTGTCTTTAGAATCCCAGACAAGTATCTTAATCTTTGGACATCATATCCTCTTTGTTGTACTGTATTAGATAGAAATCTAATAAAAAAGAAGGTTTTAAATAGCAAATAAATGGCCACTATCAGGCTTATTTGCCTTTGATATTTTCAAAGCTTTACTTTTAGATAATAAAAGCACAGGCTAAAGTTAAAAAACCAAAAAGACGAAGAAGGAAAAGAAATTCATGAACAAGTGTAGCTTCCAGTCATATTCAGCATGTATATAAGTATTTGTTAAACTTTTGGAATATATTTAAATTATGTTTACATGTTTCAGCAAACAAGGACAACCGTGGCACTAAAAATATAACATAAACTAAAGGCAATTTCAAAAATAATGTTTATAACCCCTGAGATGACAAATTCTTTAGAATGAAAGCAACAACAAAACCAAAAAGGTCTGTCACCTATTACAGAGACTGGTAGTTTCATAACAAAAATACAGCAAGGAAAGCTAGAAAATCAGACTATGAATATTGCAAAATATCACAAAATTAATTTTATCATTTCAGCTACCTTTTTGATTTACAGTATTTTCCACTAGATGATTTAATTCTCTCTCTTTTCAGTCCATAGGAGTTAAGGTCTACCACATAACGGTGTCATCACTAATCTAAAGCTTAAAGCAAGAATAACACCACTAAGATCTCTTGCCTTGTTTCAGATAATACATAGATTGCACTGGACAGAATAATTTGTGCCCAACTGATCAATAATGGCATTTTATCAATTTCTGTTATCAGTTTATCAAACTCATTTTTTTTCCTGCTTCTTTTACAGGAGCAGTCCATTTTGACATGGCATCAGTTCTAATTCACCACATCAAAAACCAGTAACACCAAGGTAATCAGAATCATTTGATGTTCAGTCGGAGGCTGAGTAATTTCAAACGAACACATTCATGCTAAAGGGATGTCCATATATTTTAAAAACTGGGGTTTTTTCCCCAGAAAAAAACCCCAACACAACTACTACCAAAGTATTTTAAATTATCCTAAGGCATCAACAATTTGCAGTTTATCTGCTGGCTTCCAGCTATTACATAATGGGTAATTAGATGCTGAATCTTCTAGAGACTTAGAAAAACAGTCTACATGTTAATTGCTTTTATGAGTCCTTTAATGTAATCTGGGGACAGAAAGAATTTTGGACTGTCTCTGAATAATAACATTACTGGCAGCAAGCTTAATTTCTTTCCCTTTTTCCCGCAGATATTTCTTACAGGTTTTGACAGATATCGTTCCCTCCTCCCTGTACACTATATACCCATTTTTTTTACCACAACAGTATTAGATTTTCTATTTAATTCCAACCAATGGTCACTGACCATTTTCAATATAACATCCTAGCCACCACTAGATTTCTGCCTTCCCCACAACAATATTTTCCATAGATCATTTGTTTCTAGTAAAGAGCTTTGTCTCTTCCTTCTTACTTAGCATCTTTCTTGCAAAACTGTAATGGAAAAAGGGACATTTACTTTCCTTTCTCCTTCCAAATCCTCCCAGTGACCTTTGACCTTTAACTTCATGCAGAAAAAGATCCATAAACAACTTCATCATGATTTTGATAAGCTGACAATGGTGAATTATCTGGCTACTACTGCCACAACACAGACTGCTAGAGGTTTGGCTTAGAACGGTGTCTACAAACACCTCAAGAAATGAGGTCAATGTCTAGATCTGAATCACCAAAAGTGAAATCTTTGTGTGATTTAGTTGAGAAAACATGGAGTGAATTTGAGAAAATAGAAAACAAAAAACCCACAGAAATGAAGAAAACCCAGAATATTCAAAATTAACATGAGAATATACAAACGTAGGAACTTCCAGAACACTGCATCAACACTGTGTCTTGTCCTCAACAGCAACAAGTATGGCTAGAAAAAAGTATATGAATAGGATAAATATATTTTTAGACTTCCCAAAAATTTCTTCCCGTCTCCACCAACTTAGGTTTCTTGAAGGAGTAAGTCAGAATTTTGTAGCCAGAAGAGGAAAAGCAGTATACCAAGAGAAAGAATTTCAACAAGGAAATAAAATCACATGCTTTAGCAAAAAGAGTAAATCATGGAAATTCACATACATGCTCTTACAAGAATGTAACCTTGTGATGGTCTACACTTTGGCCTCCCAAATAAACAGAAAAAAATCTCTGTTCAAAAATTTTATCTCAATCATTTACATGTATCAGCTACAGGATAATCCAGGAAGTTCACAAGTTCCCATAAATTTATGGTCTCCCTTAACCACCTACTATAATAACGATGCTCTAATAATAATGGCAGGAGAGTGGGGTACAAGAGACAGAAGTTTCAGAGCAGATCAGCCTGAACACTGAAACTCATCAGCACAAGACAACAGAAAAATACTCACTAACAAAAAGATATCACGTGTTGACATTAACTGTAAAGGTGGGTTTTTCCTCTCTGTTTTGTCATGCTTTTGGGGATGTAACATGAAGGCATGCCGTAAATTCCACAATTTTTCTGAAACCTGTGCATTCTCCAGTTATTCAAGTACAAAATCCCCGAATCACCTCTTTGAAAGCCCTAGGCAAATCTGAGCATATTAAGTGCCATACTTATCAAGTCTTCCTAAAGCATTATCTTTAATCACAGAATTCCTGAAGGGAAGAAAAACTATCAAGAAGCAGTCTGTGCTACTGTGAACAACAGGCTTCTGGGTTGCTAAAGTCAGAAAAACCTATAAAACCAGAAACTGCTTCTAGAATATACCTCACGAGCCCAGTTCAAAGTGGTACCTAGATTCTTTTCAGAGAAAGTTTAGAAGAGAAGAGGGGGAAAAAAAAAAGAAAAAGAAAAAAAAAAAGCACTGATGCACAATTCCTGACAAGTCCAGCGCCTACTGGAATGACCTAACTTCAGTCATACAACTGATGATTCCACTCTGTGCCAATATGGTTTGATCAAAGCTCAGACTAACCTCTACCAAACTCTGTCACGAAAAGTAGAATTACTAGTCTCGGGACTACATAAAAACCAGAGTGTGAGAGGGAATGATTAAACGACATAGCTCTTCAACAGCCAAGTGGATGCAGGAAGACAGATGCTGGTTGGCATAAGGAAGGAGAACACTTCTGCCCTCAAAATCTCCACAAACGGAAGAAGCAGCCTGAACCTGGGGTCCTGCCCCTAGAGTCAACATGACCAGGACTGCACACATGTCAGTCCTCTTGCTTTTTGGCTTTTAAAGTTCAATTTATTCTCATTTTCTCAAGATTTTCTGCTCATGATCCTACTACCATTTAGGTATACCTCTGATCTAGTAAAATAGCATTGTTATTACAGAGATATTTATGTAACAGAAAGAAAAACAGAAAGAGGAGATTACCAACATATGTAATTGTCCAAAGCAGGCAGACAGATCTTTTTGCAGAAGTGGTTATCAAAATCCAGAGTACAATATGTTACTGTACTACATACACTACTGGTGAGCTGCAATCAGGCTGCGTGCAAGTTAGTAAAAAATCAGAACAAGAAAGATTTATAATTAAACTAATCAGAATCTTACAGGCAGTATAATAAGTACTTCTGAATTTTTGATGTGGCATGCTGATTCTTAAATTTTAAGAACTACCGCTCCACATGATACAAGCACCCTATTGGGCTCCATCAAATAAAAGTCTAAGTCTTGGAAATCTCAATTCCTTAACACAAATCCTGATGTCAGATTATAGAGACTGATGTGTATTGCTGAATGAAAAATTGACCTTTATGAAAAGAACCTAAGGGCTCTAAGAATGTATTATGTTGTACAGAGAAACTACAATAATCCTTGTGCTTACTCTCCAGTGCTGAAGAACACTTTCTTTTTTAAAGATACAAGCAAAAAACTCCCCACACCTAGCAGAGTAAAGGGATCCCACAAAATTTATATCAAAGTAATTCCCTAAAACTAACAAACAAACATAAAATCACCACAAACTTTTGGGTTTGTAGCTTCATAATAGGATGTTGCATCAGTCTGCTTACTCTTATAGGGTTAAATATACATTCTGTAACTGCCAACACAAATAAAATAACTTGATATTGTTATAGTCTTAGCTCTACAATTAGACTTAATGTGGTGGAATTAAGATGTTCTATCCAGTTAACGTGTGCCTGCCCTCAGATTCTGATGTGAATTATTTAGAAGTTAGTATTATCTTCTAAGAAAGACAATGCTTCAAACACACACTCCCTGGCATCTACCAAATTCAACTGCATACACACAAAAATTGAACTTTTCTATAAATACTCCTTAAGCATTTTTTAATTACCTTAGATCTAAAAGCTACACTCCCTCTTCACACAGAAGCATCACTGACTTTGCTTTATCAAACGAGCCTGGGAATAGAGCGGGGAAAGAAGGCTGTGCCAACTCTATTGAGGTCAAGTGGATTGAAGTCTGCTTGTGCTATCTGAATCACACATTGGCAGATGAAAAGACATGCCTTTTACCATCTGTAATTTTAATGTGCCAGATTTTGGCTGCCATGCAACCTAAAGTATTTACTTCACTGAGGTACACAGAAAGAAAAAAGGACACAATAAGTTTTTATGTAGATTTGAGCTGACAGCACCAGATAAAATCAGTTTATGCTACAGTTTAACTATTTAAACTTAAGCACCGAATAAATTTCTCACCCATATAGACATGTTCTAATGAAAAAAAAAATACTGATTGTCTCTTATGTCTCCATGGCTTCCTTTCTGCATTTTAGAAGAAAACAACTTTGTGGATTTTTACAATGGCCTTGAAAATGCCATTTCACTAAAACTAAAGGTACATACAAATGTCTGATCCTTTCAGGGCTTGTGGTCTCAAAAGACCACAGCAAATGCAAATAGCTGTGGTTGTTACTGAGGAAACAGAAACAATGAGAAGAATAAGAATGGCAGTGGCATCGAGGATAGAAACAAGGTACTTGACAGAAATTATCTTCCCTGCAGCAGGAAAACGGGGATCTGGTTCTATTTTGCAGTAATAGGCCATGTGGTAGACTGAAGAGAACTTCAATCAGTTCTATAAACCTCATAGTCTATTTTAAATGACCATGATATATGCTTTGTCCAGGAACAGTACACAGTGGTGCAGCAAAATACTTTTGGCATATTAATACATTTACCCCATTGCTTCCCTCTTTAGTCTTTAATCCCATTCATATTAAGCCCTTATTTCTCCAAAATCTACACTGAATAAACTGATACTATATTTTCCCTATGTTTGTCGATAATTTTTTAGGAAAACTATTATTTTATTGTTTGGTCAATCAGATGTCTACTGAAGCCAGAAGAGTACAACAGTATTTACACTTTTGCATTGTTGCTTTTCTCTTGGCACTAGCACAAATGAGAAGGCAGTTTAATACTAAAAGCTGAACACCCCCCACTATTTGCGTGAAAATGTACCAAGAAGGCAGATGTGGAGACATGCCTCTCTTATTGCTCTCATTTCAGTTTGACTGCTCTTTTGTTGTTTTTCTTTGTTTCCACTATTTAGCTTCAAGAGCCATAACCCTGTAGGACAAAGGAAGTTCACATTTAAGCAAAAAATTGAGATAATTAAAGAAGTTCTGCAGACTAGCTGAAATTTTGATCAGTTGTATTCTGAAATGGAGAAAATTTCTTCACAGATATGTTAGAAACAAAATCCACCATTTCTGGAACAGAAGGAGGAAAAGCAACAAAGCATGCCACAGAGATACTGCAGTTTCTGTGGAAAAGCCTTTAAGCAAACGCAAATCTGGCAGAATGGAACTATCTGAATATAGGGAAGAAAGAACAAAACATGACATACACAGACTGGATTTGAAATCATGCTTTTCATCTAACTACAGTCACTTTAATACCTACTGAAAACAACAGAGACACTCCAAATGGCAAGAGTTTTACTTCATTTTGTTCTATGAGCAGCTCTGAAACAGCAGCAAGAATACCGAACATCTAGAAACTTTAAGAAGTTCCAACATCTTCCAAAAGCAGAAAGATTTGGACTGTGAGCACTGTGGCTAGTGAAAAGTCTAAAACCCCTTCCCGCAAGACCACTCCCACTGAATGACATTTACTTTTCTGGTCCAAAAACTGTTTTACTGTTGCAATTTATCTTTACCCTGGAGCAAGTGAAAACTCAGGCACAAACCCAGCCCTCAGACCGGCTGCTGCAGCTCTCCTGGGCCACTGCCTGCCACTTTCCCCACTCAGACCTATTCAGCTGTGTTGTTACCAGAGCCAGGGACAAAAAAGCAGAATTGTTACACACGCACAGAATACAGGAATTTGAAAATGATTTTCACGTGTCAGAGATCCAAATATTTTTCAAGGTAGGTACTTAAATATACATGTGCACACACATATACGCAGTATCTCACTGCACACCCTTTAAGGTGTTTGGGGATCTCCCCGAGCTGTGACCATCGCAATGCGCTCACACAGACACTCCGAGTCCGTCACGGCAGAGGGAATGGACTAAACATCCCAGCTCTGATTTCTGTAATTTCAATTAAACTTCCTTTTCTGTTGGAACACAGATCACCTGCTCCACTGTGCATACTTCTGTATTATTAATTTGTTAGCTTGCTCGAATCACAGTTGAAAACCTTTCAGCCTTGGTTTGCAGCAATAAATTCAACTGACAGCTGAAATTTGGAACGCTCACTTAATATTGATTCTGAATGTAATAACAAGCGACATGACCTTTTGGAGGGTGTAAAATATGGCTGCCACAACATCTGTGCCACATTTCTTGCTGTTTAGTAATATGCTCTAACAGCATGGAGCTGGCATTGAAGTTAAGCTTTATTATCAAGCAGATCACTCCATCTCTCTGGCTTCATTAAAAAAACCCCACAAACCCTTAGTTCTCACCCCACCCCCAAAATGCTTCCCCCATCTAGAACTCGTGCAGACATCACCGTTTCTAACACCTAATTTATCCTGCAGTAAGAAAAGAGATACTGGACGACTAAAAGCCACCCCATTCTGTCAGACATGGCAGTTCCAACAGACTGAAAAATCAGCACACGTCTTTAATCAGTGAGGAGGGATTTTACATCAAGTATCCTGCCCAAATATCTATCAACTTACACTGTTTACAGTTATCTTCCTATGTATGAGAAAATACCTTTACACCTTTCCTTCTATTCTGATTAAAAAAAAAACCAAACCACATAAATACCATTTTTGTGTGCTCTGACACCACGAACGCCATTTTAATTTAGCATTACCCCAGGATACCTTGAACTAATTTTGCTAGGCTGGATACAGAATTGGTTGCATCTGATTTCCTTTCAGTAATTTCCTTTGAAGTGCTGGTATCTTTAAAATATAGTCCGAGTAGGGAGAATACCAATTTCTGTATTTTTAAAAATCCAATTTAAATAACTACAAATTAGCCAAGCAGTCTAATTTCAAAAACAGAATTCTGCTACAGAAAACACCCCCCCAACTCATTAGAAAGAATGTCTCCTCACTTTTTTTTTGTTGACATAACAAATAAACTGAAACAGTGAATTCCTTTATTCTTATCAACAACACCTCCTTTATCTCTTAATGAATAATATACATAAAGAGGCAGATCTTTACCATGACTTTTTAATTTTGTATTTTGTGATTTTAGTTTCTATGCTGCCAAACACCTGGTAGCAAGGAATATTCTAAATGCTTTAAAACTGACCCTTTAAGGAGAATTAAAAACCTTCATAGTTTACAGTTAGATAGTGTTAAATAAAAGACCTGTTGGCACTCTAACAAATATGTATAATATAAAGAACATGAAAATATTTTATTTTAAAAAATCTTAATAGACCATATACTGCAAGCTTTACTAGTATATATACCTGTACTGGCGTTCTGGCGTACCAAGCAGATTATGAATACCTCACAGTTACAGAGGGAGAACCAGAGAGCTGTTCTTTTAGTAAATATTTTATAAAAAAAGTACAAAGAATTGAAGTATATAAAAATATACCAAGTATGTAAAAATATTCCTTATGACATAACCCTGGGATAGTGGGAAAAGATTCCCAATATGCAAGTTTCAAAAGGCATTAAATATCATTGTGTACATGTACTGACACATACTAATTCATGAATATTACCTTTACTAAATATAAGTATATTTGATTATTTCTGAAGGCATAATTAATCTCTAATGATTATAGATACTCAGAATTTGAAATTTATTTAGATCAATCATATATACACACTATCACATTAAAATGGCTAGTTCCTGTTTTTCTCTCCCTTGCTCTTAACATAATTTAATTTAATTAGAAGCACCTGAACCAACCCACTCTCCCATTGTGCTACAACAGGTGAAGCTGAGACTGTAACAAAACACGATGGAAGACTGCTTGGGCGAGACACAACAAAATGACTAAAAGAAATAATTGTTAAACTTTTTCAACTACAATGAAGTCTAGGACTCGTTTGACGGAGTTGGAGAATAAAATAAAATACCTTAAAAGCTGTAACTGACATTTGAGTTCCCTCCAATCTTACAATTAGCTATTATCATAGAGAAATAAATTCCATGAAAAGTAAAAGTAGTAGAAGAAAAGTGTTATTGAAAGACCTGGAGAACTCACGGGTTTACCCAAGCTTTCATATTACATCCAGAATGTCCAGAAACTTTGGCAGTTTAATCTCTGCTTAAGCCTATTTGAAATCCGCACACCTCGGCTGCATGACCGTTGTGCTCTTAAAGAGAAGTATTTAGAAGTCCTACATGACGGAACCAATTGAAGTATCAGAGATAGCCACACACTTGCAGCTTTGGAAGAGATTTCTCACTATGCAATGGTATTAGACTTGAGAGTTTAACTGCACAACCAGGCTTTCGAGTTTTAAGTAGTATATATCAAACCCACTGGGATTAGTCTCAATAGTTTCAAACACGTCTTCCTTAGAGGCTAAAATCTGCTGCTTCTCTGCACCACGAAACTCGCTGCCCTCCTCACTGAGACGCTGGTGTGTCCTTGCTCGCTTGCACCCTTCGAGGCATCAGCAAAAGCAGAGGTAAACAACCACGAATTGGATTACTCCTACATCCTCAGCTGAGATAGAATTCAAAACTAATCTGATTATATGTATATTATGAGCCACTAAGAATCTTTTTGCAGCAATTACCAAGCTTCCACACATAAAAAAGGGCATTTCATTTAGCACTGGGCTAATCTACCAAGCGGTAAGCTTCAAAGGGAATGTTGGGGCGGGGGGGGGTAGGGAACAACCAAAAAAACCCTAAAGTAGATTTATAAAGCAGGGATATTTCTTTTTATTGAACTGCGAATAATAATTTCAGACTCTTAAACACAGACTTATTTGAAAGACTTTCAAATAAAATACAATTTCTCCTTTGGACTTTCAAAGCTTAATCGCCAGTGATAGAACTTCCGTAAGTTCTAAAAGGCTCCAGTGCAGCAGTTGGAGATACTGTCACTGTTTCCAATATACATTTCAAACCCAAGAGCTCCAGCTGGTTGGGGCAGAGGGAAGGCACGCGAATGAGCAGTGGCTGATACCTGCCTTAAAAAGCCATAGCCGAGATTATATGACAATTGCATTTATGCTTTTTAATTGCAACACAAATTTGTCAGACAATCAAATATGAGCTATGTGTTTGTTTATAGATAAAACAAGGCTGAAAATGAAAACCTGAAGTAATACAGTTTAATGTTATACACGCATATATGCTCATGCACACCTGTAAAACTAGATTCTTACCAAAGCTGTCTGTGGCTATAGTAACATAGCTGTAGGAGTACAAGCACACAACACGGAGTGAAACTCAAAGGTAAAGGAGGAGGAGTTGTAAGTGGAGGAGCAATGCAAGAGGGAAAACCGCGAGTGGCACCTTCCACATGGCTGCTCAGAAGTGAGGGCATTCAGGCGCTTTCCTCAGGTCTCCGTCCACTACTGTGCACAGCTTGGGCAACAATCAGGAAGAAATTCAACATCAGTCAGAAATCTGTGACATCATCATGACCATGGAAACATAGTAGAAGAGAACGTGTGACTGGAAAAGGGACAACTGATCTACGGAGGACGAGCAAGGACGAGAAGGAGAGGGATTACCATTTGACTGCACAGCGTACCAGTTTGAAGAGACCGTGAGATGACTGAGTTTGGGATCCTGAGAAAGCCTGGGAAGGTCCAAGTTTGGACTCTGAACTTGGGAGTAGGCTTCGGTGTAGTCAAGGAATTGCTAGACAGAACCTCCTGGGCCACTGCCATGAAGGACGTGCCCAGGAGGTGTGGCACTCAGTGACGGGCAGTGAGTCAGGGATGGATGCAGAGGATTGGATAGGATTTGCCAAGAGCGCTAAAAAAGCTGATGGATATTGTCGTAAGATGACATTCAATTGTGAAAAGCCATTGCCATGGGAGCAAGTCCTTGCTAACGTTATGCTCATCTAAGAAAGGCAGGGAAGAGAACCTAGGGAACTATAGGCTGATCAGTCTCACCTAAAATGATCCCTGAAAAGAATTTGAACTATTCATCTTTGGAAATCTTTGCCAAGAACATCAATGACAAGAAGATAATCAGGAATAGTTAACCCAGATTTACCAGAGGGCAAAACATTCCACAATGAAATGAGTGCTTTGGAGGCGAGGAGAACAATCAATGTTGCACTTAGTTGTTAGTGAACCTTTTGACACCCTCTCTCACAGCATTCTCAACTGCAAGCTGAAGAAAGATTGTTTGGAATGGACTTTTCGGTGAGCCAAAAGCTGGCTGAATTGCTGGGCTCAAAGGGCAGGAATTAGAGACTCAATGTCCAGTTGGCACCCAATAGCAAGCAAAATACTGCAGGGGTACTAGAATTTTCATCAGAGACCTGGACAATGAGAGAAAGCACATGGTCAGTAGATGTTCGGTTGGTGTTAAATAGGGGGAGTGGCTGATGCTACAAATTGCATAATTTCAATCCAGAGGAACCTTTTAATTTGAGGAATGGCACAGAAAGGCCCCATGATGTTTTGCGGGGAAACAGCTCTCCAAAGGTGGTAGAATAATCCCAACCACCAGTACAAGCCAGGAAGTGAACAGCTGAGTGGCAGCCCCACTGAAGTCTGCTTTCTTTAGTTTTACAAAATTCGCAAAACATTTTTAAATTGACTCCAAAGCCTGGATGATGGCTTTGTTAGCTATTCAGACCTTGATGCAACAAAAGCCTCAGGGACTTGCAGTTAAGCACCGCAGCACTTGCTTCCAGTTAGGCACCTGCAATTCTCCATAGATAATATGGCAAGAATTAGATAACTCAGAAGCGTGAGTAGAAACAGCAACAAAAACTCTGGAGGCTTCTCAGAGAAGTGCCTGGAGTAAGTCAACAGGAAGCACGGAGCATACTAAAGCATCCAAATCTCATCCTACCTCTCCCTCCCTGCAAATCACAGGCAGGCAAGGCAGCATTGCAGGACGCACATCTGTTCATCCAGGATCTACACTTTTGAATGTTTAAATTTACAAGCCTGGAATAGTTAATCCAAACCCCACCTACAAAAATTGGCTTTCTTAAGTGACAGAGATAATCAAACAACATATAAAACAACCAACAAACTCAAACAACATGTAATTTGAGTTCACAACTACAAGATAAACATTTAAAAACCAAAGCAAAACCAACCCAATGAAAATATTTACTCGAAGAATTCCAAGATAAAATTAAGGAGAGTCACTTTCAGATAAACTCAAGAATGTTTATTTGCTTCTATGTTGTTTTCAAGCTGCAAGAAATCCTTCTAAAGAACTTACCTGCAATAGCTTCAGTGCTTTTCTGAGAAGCATATCAATGAAGACTCTGCCCCAGCACAGTACTTTCTGAAGTATTACCAAGACACCCACTTCTGTGGTCAAGATTTGTTTCAAGAACCTTTAAATGACAACTGTGATAAATGCTGCTGTCCAGAAGTATCTTAAGAACATATCTTATTTCCTCACTTTTGTAACTCCATTTCTAGGTTAGCAATGTTGTTGCTTTAGAAAGCGTTTATTTGCCATCTTTTAACTTATCTAAAATAAAAGCTAAGTGAAGAGAAGACTTCAGATAGGGTTATTGTTTCTTATACAGTTTCTTGAGAACGTTTGCAAATTGAGACAAATCTTGGGAATATCCAGATTTGGGCTATGTGTCCAAAGAGCCCAAAAGTGACAGCAGTTAAACCCGAGCACCTCTGGTCTCTGTGCCCTCCGAGAAGAAACAGGTGGCAGCACGACAACTGATGCCAAAGGACAGTGCAGAGCAACAACTAGTGAGAGAACTTCAAACGAAACACACTCTTCTGTCTTAACTTAGATGTTCAGGATGGGCTTCAACTAACTCTAACATTTTAAAAATAGTTACCTAACTGTAACTAGTTGACCATAACTAGTGATGGTCTGCAGTTAATGCACAGAGATACGTACCACAGCAGAGAAATCTCCCTCATGTCAACCTGAGATGAAGCACGCAGGAGAGATCTCTCTGTAACTGCCTGCCTTATTTTACTGATGATTAACTTTGATTAATAGGATATCTTTTATATTAGTGCAAATTAGACAAGATGAATTCTATCTTTATTTTCAAGTAATAAGAATCTTAAGCCCTCAGGCCGGAGGTTACTTGGAGCCTACAGAATGGTAGAACAACGTAATTTGCCTTAGCATGTCACTTGTGCTACTTCCCTTTAATCTCTAACATATTAGCATATGCTTTACTCTTTTTTACCCTGTTGAATTTGGCGCTATTTATGTCTACTGACTCATGTATGTTCTATTCTGTTATTGTGACTAACATCCTTATTTGGTATTTTTGCTTCAAGCTCCCGCTCCTGGAAGGAGTTGATTATGTGAAAGCCTCAGTGTTACAATCCCCCTAGCTTCAGGAAAAGACATTTTAAAAAAGGATGTGGGTGTAGTCTAAGGATTTAAAATAAAAAGGCCTCTAAAAATAATCCATTTATAGAAAATAAGCTCATGATATTGTCAGACTTAGCCCATAACCTGCACTTCAAAATTATCCTTATTTTTAGACCCGTTATTTAACTATACACATATTTTAACCTTGTTGATGGAAAGAAAGATGACAGCCACAGAATCATCTAGACAAAACACCAACATCTAATTTGCATGTTTACTAGTATTATACATTGAAAGATGAGGGTTGCTTCTCCCCAGTAACTTCCCTCCCAGTATGATACCATAGCAGTGACTTCTCTGTATATTTTTAGGTCATCCTTTCATTCAGTTGCTTTCCTGTGCAAGGAAGCTTCTCACAGGCACAGTTCCATCCCCTAACTCCGCTGCAGCACTGAAGGCATATCAGCTGTAGGCAAAGGCAGATCTGCGAACACAGCGAACACCAAACCATGTCCTTTCATCATCACCTGTAGAGTTTGGGCATACACACCACACTGCACAAGTGCCAAGATGTTAATCTCGGGCTGCGGGTAAAATTTACCTCCCAAAGCTTTATCACTCTATGTCTGTACTAGATAAAACTTACTGTGGATGTTTACTGTGAGAGCTGAAGAGTTCATCTACATATCTATTTGCATGTGCATATCAGTCAGTTGCAGAAAAAGCAGAAGAGAAGAGGATTGGTGGAGCTCTCCATTGACATACGGAGCATGAACATTTATCCAGCTATCATAAATATGTATTCTGACAACGTTCCTCCATCCCAGTATGCAAGTAAAGACCAGAATAGCAAAGAGTAGTGAAACATACCCTCAGAAACTCACAGTTTCCAAGTATTTTCCAGGAATATGAAATCACTAAGAACAGACAAAAGCAGGACATTCTCTGTAACAACACATTTTTTGGTACAGGTGAAAACATATTCACACAGTCAAGTGGAAAAATATTCAAAGCATCTTATTAATCACAAATACAGAACAAACATATCACTGCAACTGAAAATCATCAATGCTAATGCAGGAGGCATCTCTGATTAGAAAATGTTCAAAAATGATTATACAGATGAGCAAGCCTGATTTTTGGGATCTTCTTTCTGCATCTGACATGTAAATGTAACTATTCTGATAAATCAGAGTAGGAAGCGGCACA
Organism: Arenaria interpres; assembly: GCA_013399435.1. NCBI lineage: Eukaryota > Metazoa > Chordata > Aves > Charadriiformes > Scolopacidae > Arenaria > Arenaria interpres. The sequence goes on from VXAK01028549.1 coordinate 46,601, forward strand.
GTATAATACCAAAAGTTGTATTTTAGCTTAAATTGATTTGACCAACTTTTTAGTAAGGAAACTGATTAACTGTAATGTTTATCTGTCACTCTGCAGACAGGTTGCAAAGTAGAGATGTAAAACATGCAAATCATGTTTTCCAGGGTGGGTCAAACACTCTTTATACTAAAACTTCCTAGGACTAGTATGTTTGTGACCTTGGGGAACGCAAAATTATATACATAATTTAAAAGAGAAAAAAGAATTGAGAAAGCCAGAGGAGAGGAAAAGGAGTTAAATCTTGAAATGATTCTAGAAAAAATCCCAGAAGCCATCTGCCATTAACTCAAAGGACATTATATATAAAGAATAGTAAATGTCATCCCTTTCTTGTCCCTGTTTCTCTGCTGAGTCATAATTGTGTCACATTTCACAGACCTGGAAAGCAGATAGACCCACGGGATGCCCCTCTTGGCTGGGCAGAGCTAATGGGACGGTGCTTGCCATCTACTGGCTGGAATACACAAGCATCACTGCACTCAGTAGTGTGCTGTTTGACCTATTAAACACATACAGATTGGCAAGAGGCAGAAAAGACAGCCCAAGCAGCACATGGCAAACCTTCTCAGCCCAACAGACAAGCAAAGTGGATGCAGCCATCACAAAGATGAAGGGGTAAAGAAATGCAGAAGAGGGATAAGCAGGGCACCACTAGTGATACCTTGTGCTGGTAGATTACAGCCTGCCATATGCCCCTGCTGTTTCTGAAGGACGCACGCTACTCAGCTACATGTCTTCCCACCACAGTTTTAAGGTATGTTTTTCCAAAACATCTTCCTAGGCATAAGACAAGCTAATTCCCAGCAAAACTAAAATTATATTCCATCTTAACAGTTCCTAGGGTGATTACGTATCTGAGCACAAGCAGGTGCTCACACCTACCCAAGGTAAGGAGGGCACAGATAAGGTCATGGACAACAAAAGCTGGAACGCCGAGGCCCTGTTTCTAGGAATCCCTGATGCTCATGCATTCACACCGTCTATTTCGTCCTCAGGAATCAATTAAAAAGAAGTCGCATTCAGAATGTGGCACTTCAATAGCTCTGCTGGCAGCAACACTTTGATTTGTTTGACATTTACTAATCACGTGGTGAGCTGAACGCTGCGAATTCTCAGTTGCAGAAAGACAGAGCTAAGGAAGGAACAAACAAGTACCAGCACCACGAGGCTGGAGGAACAGAAAAGCCGAGCTAGTGTTGTATTAAGTAACTTGAGACAACTCTACACATAAGCATGAGAAAGCGAAGGATTAAGCACTAGGGATAAACTGTACTCACTGAAGTTCTTTACTCCAACGCCGAATGTCTAAAACGGTAATGTTTTCCACTTAAGTGAAACCTCCACGAAATCTTCAGAGTAAACAATAATTCTCTCTCTCTTTTCTAAATTAGGCCCCTCTTTCTGCCACACTTAAGAGTAACTTATCACGCTTTTAGCACAATGCCATTAATAAAACATTGTCTGAAAATCAGGATTAAAATAATTAGAGCACCATGGAATCGCATCTTCAAATCCCATTAACGTTGACTCAGACCATCATTCAGAAACAGTTAGAGAATGCTTCATGAAAAAAACACTATTTCTAAACATTAAAGGATTCAAAATGCTTTTCCGTTTGTTCCCTCTCTTCCTTCGTGCTCAGTTTCCCTTACTAACATGTAGCCAGAGGTACATCTCAGTACATCCATCAGTACAGGAGTTAAAAAATGGTATTATGGAACTTCAGCAGTTTTGCATAGCTTTCTGGGCCATGCCTGATTCCACGTTTAAACGTCTCAGCTTTGGAACCACCATTTTATTAATCAAACTACAGAAGAGGAAAAAAGATAAAGTGAAAGTAGATTTCTGCTTAAGTCAAGATATTTTAATAATTTCTTGTAATAGGAAAACAAATAGAACCACATAACAACTTCATCTTTTATCATAGTGAGTTTTGATCAGAATTTGTGACTTTCCACGACTTTCCCCATGTCTGCTAATGGTTCCTTAAAGAGAACAATAAGAATTTTACTGTGGTTTAATAAAACACTTGGTAATGAATATCAAAAATATGGACAGCCATGTCATATCACTGATGCTTTATTAACTGTCATTATTGGATGTTTCAAACTTTGGCCAAAATGAAAATTTAGTGCACACACCTCTGGTACCACAGAGGCAGAGTTCCGTAAGGAGTCCTGAAATATTTCTGATGAGGAAAATACAAAGAAGAGAAGAAACTGGTATATTTTTTTTTATTTTAAAATCATCTACTACGTGAGATTACAGGAGAAACGTACCTTCAAGCCAGCCTATAAACTGGTACAACCTTTGGCCTTCAAATGCAGTGCTAGGTATTTTTCTCAAAACAAGAAACCTCAACAACTAGAACCAATTACTGAAAAAGCCTATTCCTATATGTTTCTTTCTTAATATACCTCTGAGTGTATTTACTCATTGTAACAAATATTAAGATCCCAATGAAAAATTTCAACCCGAGATAAAAACGTGAAAGGATCTAGAAGCGTCACTGAAACTCTCTGCAAGCATCCCGAAACTATAAAATTCTCTTCCTTCTTTTATGACACCAAAGAATAAAGACTACTTCTCTATCCAGAAGTTTAAATGGTCAAAATGACTTTCATTTCCCAACCCAACAGAGAGGGAATCAAAGTATGGTTCAGAGGAACAGTAAGTTCCTCAGGCTAGCCCCAAGCACACTGACGAGCTACAGCTGTTGAATTTTTTTCCTTGATCAGCGCACTAGTTACAGTTGCGCTTAGGTTTCATTTGAGAAAGACTATACTCAAAAGCAAAATTGTGCAGTTTCTGGGCTTGTTTTTTTTTTTTTTTAATTAAAATGTGCTTCCATGAAATGGCAATTTTATAAATAAAATGTGATTCCTACATCTTTTCCCCAAGTGCTTTTCTATGCCACTGTATATCCTTCTCTGCTCAGACGCAGAGAAAAAGTTTACAGTCAGAATCATTTAATCAAGTGTTTATACAACCGAGCTGGAATCATGTACCATCTTCATGTGACAAAAGAATGAATGGTATTATTAGCTATTACTATTTTCCATCTAAGAAAACTTAAAAATAAGCCCAAGGATACTTGTGATATTTTTCAAGCTATTTTTCTAATTAACTTAATTCTATTCCTCAGTAATGCTATAAATAATCATTGTATTATATAGAAATTGTGGTTGATTTTCAGTTAATAACACAGTGACACGTGAAGTATTTTTCCTATTAAAAAAAGGGTGCTATTTTTCCTCCAAGTTGACAGCAGTTAGTCCTTACAAAAGAAAAATCCCAGATGTCTCCCCGACAGGAAATGGACAGTGCCATTTCACCATCATTTTAACATTGGGGTTTATCTTCAGCTATTTCACTGTCCTGCCCTTTTCTTTGCTCAGTTTCATGCAACGCATAACGCTACAAAACCCCTGTTCAGAAATCTGTGACTGCAACACACTAGACAAAAATTAAGCATATAGTTGAGTCACCTTTGCCTTAGAAGGGCATCCTCATTATGCAGCTACGTAAGAAAGTAGCAAGAACAAATCTGGGAAGAAGTGCTGTGCAGTCTGTACAGAGTACAGTAACATCCCAGGAAGGAGGCCATTTTGATGGGTGAAGGCTGACGTGCACCAATCTTAAGAGATACTCTAACAGTAGAATGACAGAGTAGGTTTCACAGGGAGAAGCTGATGTGGCAGCTCAATAAACCATCACAGTCCACATTATTTTCCATATATGCTGGTGTAGCAGAGATGGGATTGGGAACATGGGTGGATGAGGACCAGAAGTACTTCCTGAAAGGGATTTCAGCTGAAGAAAACGTAACAAACTTCAGTGCTTGACAACACACTGGTGACTTCATAAGTCACAACAGACATTTTTACTAATGTGGACCAACCATGCTGTCTCAATTGAAAGACAGGGATAATTCAGCTTTTATATCCTTTTTGATTACAACATGAAGAGCACTAAGTTAAATATCTTTGAATATATGCTTTGAAAACCTCTGAAAAAAGGGTTTTGTCCTTCATCTCCTAATGAACTCCTTCTTGACCTCCTACTTGAATTTCCTCTATGTAGTTAACTACAACCAAGGACACAGAAAAAGAAACACTCTTGCTGCATAATATTTGAAGTCAAATAACAATTCCTACAGAGACTAAATGTAGTTCAGCATTTGCATCTATTTGTTGTCAGTGAGGCTGTAACGCACAAGAACCAGAATTTTGGCCTGATGATCTTGAAAAAATTTAATGGAACATTGCCCATGAGGAAAAACTATACATTTTTAACAGAAATTGAAGTGTCTTAATACACTTAATACACTTAATCCACTTAATACACTGGATCTTAAGTTCCAGAAAGAATTTTTCCTATTTACAAAAAACCTGTAATTCCACAAAGGTTTGCAAAGAAATTCCTAGAGGAATGAGAAAGAATTCTTTTAGGCAGACTGAACCAAAAAGTATTTTTTTTTTCCTCTGGATTCATAACAACAAGATGCACTCAAATAGAGCAGTTTGTTCACATTAGAAAACACTGTCTTACTGAGAGCAAAATTAATAACAGAACACATCTCGCTAACTTGAAAAAGACTTTTTTGCAACTCTAAACTACATATAATTTTTGCTCATGAAGTGCAAAATTTAAACCATACCTACCTGAGCAACAGGCATAGTTAAAATGCCAAATATAATTTTTCTTAACATAAACTCAGTCTGTTATTTTTTCAGTGCATTGTGACCATATAATCAAAAAGTGCATCTATCAGTGGTAACCAAGTCTATATCAAATAACCATAATAAACACTCAAAATCTGGAGAAAAAAAAAAGGAATAAGGAAACTAATTGCTGTAGATCTGTCTTTCCATTCAGTGTTGCTCCTCTACTTAATATTACAGTTAAATTTGGATAACATTGATTCCACTGTTTAAAGGTTATAGTCTAAAAGAAGTTTAAAATCAATTTAAAATAAATTTGCATTTATGATGTACCTATATAGCTCTCTATGGGAAACACTGGTGTATAAACTTAAATTATACCTACCCACCATATTCTGTGTATTCATTATTATATTAATTTTATGTGATACAATCCTGCAGATTTGGTTTTGAGTTTACAATTATACTTAAATTCCATTTCCCTACTATGCTCTTAAGCCTACATACTAAACCTACAGTGTCAAATTAAACATCCGTAGCTGAAATAAATAACTGTAACATCATCAACAGCACTGCTGGGATAGTGCACGTTCTGGGGGCCAACATTTCCATTTGAATTCAATGGTAGAGGGAACAGGTTTTTTATTATCTGGCAGAGCTGAGAGCTGAGGAGGGAAAGTAACTAAAATGGCTAAACTGGGGAATCAATTTCCCCACCACCCCTTTCCTTATATCCGAAAAGAGATCCCAATAAAACAATGCTACACAGGTCCCCCTACAACACTGATAATCCAGCAGCAGATAATGTTTATTAAACACATCTGATTTGCAAGAGAAGAGATTTTTAACCAATTTTACATGTAGCATACTAGTATTCGCCCATTCGTACCTGCAAGACTAATGAGCTGCACAGTTTGATTCACATTTTGCATAAAACATGGGTTTTATTCCAACTCAAGAAAATTATCATACAGCATGACTGACACAACTCATGGTCTTCCCTTAAAGAGAAAAAACCCTGTAATACACCTCCAGAAAATAAACAATATATGCTTCTACCCCTAGCCCTTCCTCCTCCCTGCAGACAGACTCAGCGTGTGGTTCCTGAGGAATTAGTTGTAGAAGAACTCCCCTGCTGACAGCAAAATGCCAAATGCACGTCCTGCGCATGTAATGCGTCTGACATTTCCACATCTCACCAGGTTAATGTTTCTGACAAGTGCTTGAAAATATATATCTTTTAAAATGTGTGTTTATTGCTGCCTTCCTATCTCCACTTTATAATGTTTTAAAATGTTATTTTACTCATGAAACCACCTCCACATTTGTCTTTTGATTTAAGTAGAAGTAATTGCTTTTTGAGGGTCAAATACTTTTCTGGAATCAATGGGTACATTTCAGTTGATGGATGGTATAAAATGTGCAAATATTATCTTCTTCATATACAACAGAACTGTTAAAAACTGAGAAGAATCAACATGATTGACAGATTTAACAGGGGCAGCACTGAAAATGTTTTAACACCCTACCTTCTTTAACGTTGTTATTCTTTGCAGTAGGAGACCTTGGGAAAATCTGCAAAATTTTCAAGTGTTAAAGCAATTTCTTCCCTACTTCTGTTTTTTTCCCATGTAAGTACAAATCCCCAGTTGGGACCTTTCACAAACCAAAGAGGGATTTGGCAAAGACTCAGGATCAGTGCATCAACTATTCTTGAAGTTGAGTCATTACAACAATTTTTCTTAGGCAGTAGTGTTCAGTATCTGCAGAACTGCAGGACTTAAACTGTACCTAACACATTTTGTGCACACCTTCCAAAAAGTCTTAGGACATTATACAAAATGGACAATACATTAATTTTTTCTCAGAACTTCTGAAATGCTTCTGGACAGTAGGTCAGTCCTCATCTTCAAAATGTAAATTTTGGAAAATGCTTTTATCTAATTCACCCAATGAGACCCTTTGTTTTACATCTGGCTTCATGTAAAATAATTCTAGTGTACATATATATATATATTTACACACATTTACATGTATGTTTTATATATACATTTGAATTCATATTTGAAATATTTCCCCCTTATTAAATATAAGTTTTTCTCTCAATACTAGTAGTATTGCCAATGACAGTAACAGTCACTGATACTACTTAAACTTTATGATTTTGCAATGGGATTCATAAATTATATTATAAATTGAATTTAATAATTTAGCCTTCCTCAGTAACATGCTGCACACCATAAAAATGACGAAGGCTCAGAAAACCAGAGGTATTTTAAACTGCTACAGAATACCTGCACCATTCAGTAAAGGCATTTTTTCCTTTCTGTACTGTCAGTCTTGTACTTTTTAACTTTGCCCACCACTGATGATGATAAAAATAGATTTCAAGGAAAATTAGATGGTTTTGAACTTCCTTGGTATTCAGCCAGAGAGGTCATTTCTGTTTCAGAGGAAGACAGACCTCACTGGATGCAACATAGAGAGAACACGGAGTTCTCTGTAAAATCCCAATATCTGACCCAGCCACAACTACTCGTTTTTTCCTCTAACTCACAATATATACTGACAGGTATATGGAGGATAGCAAATGCTGTCATCAAAACATTTTTTGCTTGAACTGAAATCACAATATTTCAAAATACTTCTCCTGAATCAACAAAGGAAATGAAGCTTATCATTCTACTTCAGAGAAGATAATCAAGCTCAATGCCCTTACGCATAGAGGCATCTGTGGTGAATGAGACTGGCTGCCGGTACACAGTAAACTTGGGAAAAAAAGCTATGGCGTATTTAGATGCAAGATAGCCATGTCACATACTCTGCTGAAATACACTAAACCCAAGAATATTATAACATATGCACTAGAGAGAATATTTTTTTAATCTGGTTTCAGAGTTAACCTCATCAAACATTTATAGAAATAAACCTGGAATGCTAACACAATTTCTTAGCGCCCCATGCATGATGCAGCAGTGGCCTCCTGGCAAGGGCTAAGGTATAACTGAAGCCATACCTTCTTAAACTGCTCCAACTCACAAAAAAAAAAGATGACGTGTATTCCCTAAATCTTGTGTCCAGTGCTTCCCTGCATATTCCTCTCTATATTCTGTAAAAAGACAAATTTCTCCTACAATCCACTGGAAAGGAATCCTAGAACAGCTCATTTTATTATGCCAGACATACTGGGTATGTATAACGACGAGGGCAACATGATGGAGGACAGAGCAACTTCAGACTGGCCTCATGTTGATGACCACGATGGCGTTACATAGAAGACGCGCTTCAAGAGCTGAACTCCTTTATTTCCCTGTCAGGATCAAACATTTGGTACTTGTTTTGACCTGCACACCTTCCAGACTACCAAGCTAAACTTCAGCAACTACCATTGGCTATAGACAAGAGGACCTGGCCTTCATTATGGATACATTCTGTTTCTGCTTTCTTTCCCCAGAAATATGTTGTGGATTAAGCTGTTTTAGAAGTTTTCCAAAAGTTGCAATTTTAATCAAAATTTTGGTAACTGATTCCAGGCTCTCTGGCTCATCAGGGACTGTGCCCCTGACTCTGAGACAAAGTTAATAAAATTATCTAAATAAATCCTTGGTTCTGTCTTGTAAATCTGTTCATGTGCTAGGGACAACGTAACCATGTAACCAACTAATTCTTAAGATATCAAAATAAACAAGTCTTAATCTCTTAACACATACTTAAGACATTCACAGACTATCGTTAGGTGAACTGTATTCTATACCTGAAAAAGATGAAAAGTGAAATTATTTTACAAGATTTTTCTGAAGAAGTTTGACTTCATTAGTGTCCCACTGTGCCTAATACTCCCTAAACAACAACCTGTAATATAAAAAAAGAAGTTTTATCATTCCTAATGGTCACAATATAATCTCAGGCCAAGTAGCAGATGCTATGTTAGCACCATAAATATTTGTGTACAGGTGTCATTTTTGCTTTGTTTTGCACAGTCCAGTCCTACTGAATGCAGCACGATGTCGTAGCACCTGACAGTACAATGTTACAACAGGTATCACAGCCACCGAAGAGTGATTTTGTACATCACAGATTCTCAGGAGCTAAAAGAACACATTTGTCTTCCCTCACCACCCTAATCCTTCTTAATATTAAGGCACATATATCTGATCTAGTTCAGAATTTTTGTAATTTGTAAGCTTTATCTCTGTGTCCTTTCAATTTCAGTTTCTCACTTTCCTTGGAACATAATGGCATTTTTATTAAAACATTAGTGTAAATAATATACTGTTTTGTTAACTGCATATTCAATTGCTTCTTTTTGTTATTAAGTTCTTGAAGTCTAAAAAACGTCTTAAACTCTTATCTAGCTAACAGATTGAATCGTGATTGTGTAACAGATTGAAATCTCCATAATGGGAGATCGTATCAAAATTCCTCTGGAAGTCTGCTACTTCTTAAATGAACTCTTTAAGATGCAGGGGAATACAATTGTGCAGGAGCGGGAGAGAAAGACGAAAAGTGAACTAGTGAATTCAACAAAAGAAAGGCACAGAGCGCATAAGAAACCCAGACTTGTTGACAAAGGAGCTCAAAAGCACACTGAAAAAAAAGCTGTGACTAATTTATTTATTTTAACCAGAGGATGATAAAGAGTACCTGTCTGCCTGATTTAGGGATCAGTGTGAAAAACACAACCCTACCTGTCTAAGAAATTCTGCCTTACATCAGATGCAGTGAACCTGCCTTGCTGCACCCCTACAAATATCTAACAGCATTCACAGACACGATGAAGGGAAGGAGACGAAAAAAAGACACACACTTCTTCTATATTTCCATCTTATTACTTCTTCTCTTGTTTTATTCACTAACATGCAGATAACCACTGAGTACAGAGTTAGCACCAGTAGAAATTCAGATGCTAACCAGTAAATGGGCTTTTTTGTGCTTTGTGTCAAAGGATCCACTTCAAGAATGCTCTAGGCACTCATACTCCCTACACAGTGTATATATACTGTACAGTGACGTGCCATCAGTCAGGCACAGAAATAGGAGTTTCAACAAGAAGAACAGCTGACACATTTCAACATAGAGGTTACCAGCATCTCCAAGCTATTCTAACTGAAAAGCAGAGCAAGTAAGACAGCGGAATGCCTGCAGTTCATCAATTAAAATTTAGGCATTCAGCTTAAGGAATCAGGACCAAAGATTATAGAAAGGTTTTAGCAACCAACATGTTTAAAAAAAGAAAAGACAAGACGATTCATGAAAGGAGTGAAAGAAAACTAGACTCAACGCTGAGGGTTTCTTCTGATACTCTGTATAACACTGCCTATGGAACCAACACTGCCCAGACCGCTCAGAATCACAGCACAAAACAAATTGGAAAGAGCTTCCTCACATCGAAAAACAAACAAGCAAAACTTTATTATGCCTCTAACAGACTCAGTCCTTTCTTTTTCTTGTTTTTCCACATAGAGCACGACCAACTATTGTACTCCCTGTCTTTGTCTAAACTCCACCAGTGCGATAATGTGATGTTGCTCTAATTTAACCCCATTATTCTTTTGTCTTTCCCCAAAGTGAAATGCCACTTCTCTTCTTCCCTTTGAGGTTCATCTCAAACAACTGTCTTTGTTCTTAATGAGACCGATCCATATGTTTGCTCCTGCATATTGTGTTCAGTTAATGGGAAGATTTTCTAACGCTACAAAAGCCCTTCTATTATTTGTTCCAGTCCGCTTTGTGTTCTTTTCAATAGCTGTTGTAACCGTTACCTTTGATAAAATGTCCTACATCCAACATATTCTACTTCTGAATAGTCATCCCTCCCACGAACTCAAGCTTATTTATGTCCCTTCAGCGTATGGATATCTCCTCTCCTCAATTTCTTCCTTTCTCATTGTAGGTGTTTAAAAAAAACAAACCCAGAACGTACTGTGAAGGTGTTGATCAGGCAGCCTGCTGCAAAGCACTACACACGAACGGGCGCATCAAAACTATCATTTAAGTTATTAGCACACAATTATATTTCTAAATATTTACTTTGTGAACTAGCAATAAATCAACAGATAGCCATTATGATAAAGAAGCAAGTTAATCTCGTTGCTTACTTTTGCTGGTTTTTTAGTTACTAATCAATGAGCAAGAATAAAATGATGTATAATAACTACTCAGGTGGTTTTTATCCATAAAAATCAGGAATGTGTATAAAAATAACATAAAAGTAACACACAGTGATAGATTTTTCTGACTGTAAAGGTACAGTGGAAAATACTATAAAATTCACTGAAACCACTAGCTTTTCTTCTAATGTGCAATACTGTAATGACATTCTTGATTGAAATGTAGACTCCTGTGGCTAAAACAAGTTGCTCTGGCAGCCAGACATTAACAAGATATTGTCAAACCTCAGATCAACCCTGTTTCCATGCCACGTCACCTTATGCCAGAAGCAACAGCAGCACCGACCGGTGTGGCACAGAACAGTAGCCTCACACTCACCACGAGAGAACATGACTAATCCTGGAAAATATCCTAGCACCCCATAGGGATGCTAGGTGTTTGCTGCTGCTCTGCTCACAAAGCAATGCCAAGGAGCCCTCGAGGTTTAAGTAATATTCATGATTTTCTTTTCCAATAGATCTCATGGCTCTGTAAACAAAATATAAGACAGGACACAGGAGCTCACACAATTGATTCCAACCCCTCAGCATCTAGTATGCAAAACTGTTGTTTTGCTTTAGATTACAGTGAACGTGAGTCCAACAATTTATGTCCAATTTTATGTTGGCAAATACCTAGTAAACTTATCCGGCACTGACAAATGTCTCATGGGTATTGTTACTTCAGTTTTCTCTTATGTCCCTTCCCCAACAGGAATCACCTGAGTTATCCCAAACATGCTGGCCCACTCTAGTCTAACCACTATAGCATTTATTCTTGAGCAAGTTTTCAATTTTTCATAGTAACCTGCCACTATGACAAGATTTACTAAAACAGTTTTTCTCTCCATATTCTACTCCCTTGACAAAAAGAAAACTTGCTTCTTCTCAAAAGGCTTTACATCATTATTCAAATATCACCTTTTACCAAATTCCCTTGTTTCAGGCAGGCTTATGGAACTTCTGCACTCAAATTTTGTTTTCCCAAGAAATAAGAGTTAGGGCCGGAAGCTGAACAATTCCTACTACAGTCTGAAAACATACATCATACAACAATCAAAACCCCTCACTGTCTCCCTGCATGGGACTGCAGTAGCCATACAGTAACCATAGCTACTCATTCCAATGAAAACAAAAAGAAATAGCAATGAATAACAAAGAAACCATAAAATACATTATGAAGAGCCACACCGAATCCAGAAAGCTAAGAAAACCTTCTTAATGTAAGGGGGAAAAACATGTGCAAAACAGCCAGTGTTTTGGTTTGATTTCCTATGGACATATTTATCTCTTCAGTAACAAATTCCAAAAGTATATGCAGGTATCCATTTCGACAGGACACATAAAGGAAAATTTACCAGCGGTGTATTGCTGTCTGATAAATTACGAGAAACATGCAGATTTTGTCATAATCCTGTTGCATTCAGGTCTGTAAGGTGGTATGTCTAGTAGAGAACTTAATGTGAAGAGAATGAAGAAAACAGTTTATTAGTCTTGTGAATCTTCACACAGCACCAGACTCTCCCTTGCAAATTTACACAAAATTTGAATGCAGTGCTGGAAGCCTGATAGGTTGTCAAAGCAATTGTTCTTTCTGCCCGTCCCGCGCACCTTGTACACTCATCAAATATAGGCCATGCAGAAAAGATCAGTCAGTTCTCTCAAATACAACATGGGAGGGACAGGAGGATTTTGATCTTGCTTATTATTTTAATTAAAGGGAAATTTATAGTATTTGAACTCTAATTTATGTATTGAGACAACATCATGTTATGAGGGAATGAACCTTTTGTTACAAATAGCAATAGGGCTCCATAACAGGCCTGCCTTGAAAGTCTGCGACTCGAGGAAAAAGCAATTGCTTATCATCTGGCATCTTCATACAAAGTCATCTTTAACTGATGCAGAAGTCAAAGTACTGCTGTCTCAAGTGCAAAAGAGAACTTTGTGATCAGATAAGATTTTTGATGATATTTTGTAAGATCAATTCTGGAAAATATTGGAAATTTGGAATACAGGTGTAATTTATTGCAGAACGGTGGGTGTCTACTCCTTTGCTATTCATGCCACGGGAATAACCTGCAGCAATACAACAGGCCAAAGCAATGATCTGGGTTCTGAATGGATGGGAAGTTCCAAAAGCGATGTCAAAAGGATCAGCAGCATAAGTGCCTACACTTAGGTCAAGATTATTATGATTTCAGGAAATAAATTACAGGGCTCACACAAATTAATTATCTTCTTTTTTAGCCACAGAGATATATAACGAGATAGTAATACAGACCTGTAGAACAATTAAAGTTAAGAGGGACCTCTCCACTCCAACCCACCAACCTCAAAAGCCAATCTCAAAGTTAGGTAAGGTTAACTTCTTGCTCATTTTCATTCTTGAAAGGAATATCCTACATATTGTAACTTCCAATACTTATCTTCCCGGCCTCAAATAGGATCAGAAAGAGGAAGAGATGCGCTTAGAGCCCTAACCTTTGCTACTGACTACAATAAGGGTCTTGATTTTGTCAGCACAGGCATCAGATTCTCTTCTATGTGCAGACTTAAACAATGAGCAGTTTTCTACTCTTTCTGTGGACACTACATTTCTACATTTAGACAGATTATGCAATGTGCTTTTACATTAATAATGGGGATTATTTCTAGAACTTAAAAATTTGTTATTTTCTGAAACCTATAAGAAATAGATGACAGTAAGACATAATGTTCAAGTGACTCCAGCGTCAGAGCTTCAGGCATAAGAATAAATGTTTCTCTTTGTCAGATCTGGCACATTCATAACTTATTTGTAAATTGGGAAGACTGTTTCAAAGCTCCCCCATTCAATGATGAAATCACATTTTCCCGGTAACCCCAAGCATGTCATTTATCTCCATCAGAACAAAGCCTTCAATGAACAATAAAGCCAAGTGTCACCACTTTTCATTAGCAAGAAATCTGCTACTAAGCCTGACTCTCCCAATTTACATGTGGTTCAGATCGGGAAATAAAAAAAAAGAAAAGAAACACGAACATATATGAATATGAGCATTATTAAAGAAATTCTTGTCATTGTCAAATAAAACAACTTCAAAAACATGATTTAAAAATGAGGATCAGCTTTTCGATTTCTTATGATTTTGGCAACTCTTGTATGTTAAATAACATTCTGTCTTCAGTTTTTCATTGGTATCAAAATGCAAATCTTGCATTTTTTCAAGATGAGTAATGAATTGTAAGTTACATTTACAAGAAACACTGACATTTCCTTGAGGTCAGATTTTTTTTTTTTCCTTCAGAAAGAAAAGATGAAACAACAATAAAGTAATTTGTCACATTACTTGACTGAAATATGTGCCACTTACACCAACATGGATCAGCAGGTGCACTGCTGCATAAAGTACTCCCTCCTGCTATTACTTGCAAGGTAAAATTTATAATGTATCAAGATGAAAATTAAAAGTAGGATTGAACAACCTTACCAAGCTATGGAACTCCAGGGTTGCAGATGTTTAAGTACAGACAAATTTAGAAGAAAGATGATTAAAGTTGCATTTATACAAAACATATTAATCTGTCAGAAGCCAACTGATGCAAACTCATGGGAATATTTTCAACAGCAAGATCCTAGGAAAAAAGCTACTCAAAATACTGCCTAGGCTTTGTGAAAGCTCAAAGTATGGTAACACAAAGCGACCAACATAACTGCATGTATGAACATCTCAGTGCCACAGAGAAAATCCTAGCTGGGAGGAAATCAACAATTTGGAGAAGTATAAACTAATGTCTGTGCTGAGTTTAAGAAAAGGATTTTAGATTGAAACTAAAATATAATATATTCTCCAAATTAAACATGCCCAGTTCCCTCAGCCTCTCCTCATATGACTTGTTCTCCAGACTCCTCACCAGCTTGGTGGCTCTCTTATCAAAAAGTGAGATATCAAAAGACTTTCCCACACTGAAAGGCTAAGCCCAGCACTGTACCAGCTGCTGGGAGAATCACTAAGGAAAAGAACTATCACAGCCTAAAGGCTTCAGCAAATCCAGCTGCTCCTGCTCAGTAAAGCTGAGTGAACAGTCCAAATCACACCATGTTATAACCCTAACTCATTTATTGAATTAAAACTTGCTTATTTAGGCTAAACAACTAAGATCCCTCAACATAAGCTCAAATTTGCCTCCGGG
This sequence comes from Arenaria interpres, assembly GCA_013399435.1. NCBI lineage: Eukaryota > Metazoa > Chordata > Aves > Charadriiformes > Scolopacidae > Arenaria > Arenaria interpres. The sequence goes on from VXAK01028549.1 coordinate 61,629, forward strand.
GGTACAATAAGGGGTACATTTTGACCAGGCAGAGGGGGGAGCAGGCCGAGGCTGCTGGTGCTGTTTGTGGGAGTGCTGGGGCCCGATCCACGCGGCTGCCCGTATAGACGTGTGTGTGTTCTATAGGTGCACTGGCACATCTGCCTACTGGAAACACGCCGTGGGCTCCACAGCTGGTTGGACCTGGGGGTCTGGAGCTGTGGTGGCCTTGTCTCTCTTCTCTCAGACTGCTGGATGCAGCAACCTCTCACAGAGGTGATGGAGGGCAAAGCCCTTTCCGTGGCCCCATCCCCCAGACTTGCCCCCGGAGGCTGGTCTCCAGCTGGGGGGTGTGAGGAAAGGCTCTGCAGAAGAGGGCCCNGGGGAAAGAAAATCCAGATAGAAAAACGAAATAACCCATCCCAAAATGTAAATCTACAGAATAAATCACTCTTACCATGAAGAAAAACAGGTCTTGCTTTTAAGCAAGCAAATGTGACATGCTCTAATTTTACCATATAATCAAGAATAGCGTATTTGTATTTCAATAAGGGACCTTTCAGGTCTAAACCACTGATTAAACAGTTTCCATGCCTTAAGAAGATACACTTAAAATTCTTTCAAGATGTCTTTAGCTATCAAAGCTTAACTGGCTTATAACATAAAATGAAATAAAAAAAAATAATTAAAAAATAAAATAAAAAACAATCTGCCAAGGAAAACCATATCATGACCCAGCTGCAGCAAGAAGACACCGTGGGATAACCTAAGGTCTCGCAGATAGTTAAGACTCATGGGAACCAAATATCGTATGCTTCAGAGGCTTCTGGAACACCAGAAAAACAGTGCAGATAAAACTGTGTTAGGAAGCATTATACAGGAAGGGCACATGCTGTCCTTACACACATCCAGGAGAACCCTACTGATACACGTGCTTTGCTTTTACAGTGAACGAAAAGAACTAGGTATATTATACTCCCAACTCAAAAAAAAAAGCAAACCACACACTCGAAACCTAAGTACTGTTTCAATCAATGAATGAACTGCTTGCTTTCAACACGCTTCTGTTCGCTTTCGATTAATTTTCACCTCTAGTGTACTAATTGTTGAGTCCCTTAACTGGCTGATTAGAATCCAATACAAAGCGTATGCCGGACTCCTTTTGAACAAATTCTTCAGCTTATTGAAAGAGAAATTGTGTTGAAACAGCTACTGGAGTATGTTTAGTACTTGGTTTACTCATCTACACCTCATGCATGTTGTGCCTGTTTAACCTAGATTAATTACATGCTGTGCCCCTTAGCATGGTCACTCAGGAACGCGCAGCTTGTGCTGCAGCCCAGAGTCACAGCCCTTCGTCTTCCCTTGCACCTGCTTTTTGGAAGGACAAACACCTGCTCACGCTGCCACTCCTGAACATCTGCATGGTAGGAACCACCCTTAGCACAGACGATGACAGAACACTGGGAAGGCAGTGGATTTTGTGAGGCGTGCATAGACAATTCATAAAGTACATGCACCTCTCAATTATTTAAAAACATAAATTCACTAGAAACACAACTTGCTTTTCCTGTAGTGGAATTTATTTTTCATGTCAAGGTGCTTACAATCTTTTAGATACTAACATGATGTAGTTTTCAACTAACAAAGAAGTGCTCACCTATGACAGGCAAAGACAGGGTGGTGTGAGCTTACCACAGATTTTATTTTGATCTAATAAAGTACCTGTTGAACAGGGCGGTTTATGTGAAAACTACATCACAAAACACATGGGGAATGTTAAGTCCTTGAAAAAAACCTCTCTTTCTCAACTACTCTGCCCTGTTTAGGAAGGACACTCATCTTGTGTCATTGCTTCTCTCACTTTCTCAGTTGCCAAACTCTCCACAGTTTCTGTTACTATATATAAAGATGTTTATCTACATGTAAAGTGTATCCTATTGCTACAGTGTAACACTCTTCAGCCTATTTTTTCTGAACATGTCTCCTTTTTCATAATAATACAAACTTTGCATTTGTATCTCCTAGTTACAAAGAAGCATCAGTTTAAAACCAATATAATTTTACTACCTCTTTAATCATACCTCCTGATCTAACATGCTTAAGAAGTGATTTACGTTTAAACTGATCGGTTCAAACATTAGTTCAAAAAATTAATGATTAAGAATTCACCGTGCAGCGAACCACAGTAAGGGTTTGCTTGTGAGAGGCACCGCCTGGAGAGGAGCAGAGATCAGCTGAGTTTGGTAAGAGAACACCCAGCTACAAGGCGACATGGGGGAATCCAGAAATGCAAGGTGAAATAGAAAACAATTAACCCTGACTTCTGGCAACTGGAGCCTACGAAGATGGGAATTATGAAATCAAATTGTTTATTTTTAGCCAATATCCCTCAAAATGAAATGTAACTTCATTACCTTGTCTTGTCACAGACAATAATAGTTGCCACATAGGAGAGAGAGTGTCAAAAAAAGGACATACTGTTACTTGGGACTGAAGAACAAAAGCTGACAGAGATTAAGTTCAAAAGTTGTTCTGAGAACTCAGAAAAAGTTAAATTCTGTATGTTTTTCTATCAGAAATATAGAATTCATTGCATGTACCTAAAAAAAAAATTGAAATTATATTACATGTTCCCCTCCAACTAAAATAAGCAGTCCTCTGTCACTCTTCCATGAAGCGGTAGCACTGCAAGAGCAGTACCTGCATTTTCCACTCTAAGCAGGCAAAGAACAGACGATTGTTGCAGCCACAGCTTCACACGGTACATCTAAGTACTGATCAGACTAGTATTTAGAAAAATAACTAACTTACTTTATGCTGTTTGTAAAATCTGACTTCCCTGTGAATGTAAGAAAAGGCTCAGAAAGAGTTGCACCACAGTGCAAAAGATGAGAGATGGATATTCAGAAAAGGACATAAGGTTATTTAAGTCCTGTACATTACAGCGAGCAAGATAAAAAGACCTTCTATACATAACGCTTCAGAAAAATAAGAGATTGAGACGTTACTCTGAAAAGATTCATGTTATTAAATACAAATTATTATTCACCAATGAATTTTGCATTTCAGTAAGCCTTGCCTCCTATCATCATACAACCTATAGTATTTCAACTGCACAAACATTCATTGGCTATGCTCCTTTAGCTTCATAATGGCTCTAGATTTAAGTAGCCTACGAAGAGGAAGGTTTGAAGAAATCATTTTGCCTACTACCCAATCAGAAACTGTGTGTCATTTGTTAGAGGTTCCTTATTAAAGAAATTTGATTAGGAGGTCTAACTAAACAAATGCGAAACTACAATCAAAGCATATAAAGTTGGATAGGAGAAGTTATCCAGACTCAACTTCTCTCATATTTTGCTGTTACACGTGTAAAAGACACACATGCGGTTACCCACAGTGTTCAAAATTTTCTAATTTTTTGTAGTAGGGACCTTGTAGAAAATATGTTTCTTTAGGTTTTTTTTTGTTGTTTCGGGGGGAGGCGAGGGGAGATGTTTGTTTGGTTTGGTTGTAGGGGGTTGTCTTTTGTTTTTCCAATAGCTAATTAAAATCTAGTCCAAAACCACTGACAATAACACCAGAATACTTGCAGGAAAGGGTGCTTGTAGAAATAAACAGTTTTTGATCACTTATCTACAGTTGTGACGATACAGGCTAAACCACACATGTTGCATTATTCATCTTACTTTGAGAGTCAGGTTTAAACATATTTCTAGCCTGCTTATGTTAATGCCAAGAGACTTAAACTTGGGCAGTACAAATTTATGGCAGATATGGGAAAAATAAACAGAGAGTAGGTCACTATGTCAAGAGAAGCAGCAGAGCGCTCTGCCCTGCATGACTCCCTTAGGAGATGCCTGGTGTATCGGGTAGGGCAATTCCGAGAGTTACAGCACCTTAATGATGACAGTTCCAGAGAAACCCTCGTAACTCCAGAAAACAGCTATCTGCATAGAACTTACATGTAGGAAAAAAACCAACATAATGTATCTTTTAAATGTATAGAATATATATAAATAATAACTTTCCATAGAATCCTGTGCTTACATTCCTCCTCAACAAGGAGGTTTAATAACTCCACGTGGCAACAGGGCCTGAAATAAACAACCCCTACCTTGATTTAGTTTGGTTTTGGCAGTTTTACTGGAAACACATTACAGTAAGTTATTAAAAACACAGCACACTTTTCCAGAGGTTGAACACATTCTATATTGCAGTGGTCTGTCTAGCCAAGGGCTATAATCTTAAAGTTAGGTACGTAGTTATTAATTAAATTGTATGACTGCAACTAATTTAAATGCGTAACTCATTGCAAATGAGAAGTCAAGTCTTTGCCACATGCACCACGGTGAAAGAGAAAAAGGCACATTTCAGAAATGACAATTTCTCAACATCCACAATGTAACAGGAAGTGAACAATAGGAGACAACACTTCAAAGGGATCTTGAAAAAGTCTGAGTACCTAATCCCATCAAATTCTTGCAGAAAAACTTGTATTTAACAAGAATTCCAGGAAATCTCATCTGGAATTCCTACCTCAGGTTGAGGTTAGAAAAAACTATGAAACTTAAAGTAGACATTCTCTAGTGAGAACAATGAAGGTGAAGGAAAGGGAATTTCTAAATGCCGATTCGATTGTCATGTAAAGCAACACTCAGAAGCATGACCTGGTCAAAGAACCCAATTTAGAACTGCATTTAAATTAATTTAAAGCAGACTAAGACATTGGGTTAAGTACTCACGTTCAGCATAGAAATTTTAAAATATATTTTTCTATATTAATTTGTCAAGGGAAAAAAGGTAGGAGCATTCTATGATTATGCTGCCTCCATCTCGTTAACACAAATTCTCTACGTTTTCTAAGAAAACATTTTAAAATTTACTTGGAAACCTCAATACCTCAAATTTAGCCCTTTTATATTTTTACAGTAAAGCTAAATAATGGAGGAACGATCACATCAGGAAGGTCAGAGGCTATGATGTTTGTACCCCAACGATCTACTCCAACAAGCTGATCACAGAACTATTCTCATGCTTTAGCAATCCAAATACTTCTTCCCACCCCAACGTCTCACTCTAGAGAGCTAATCCATTGTAAAGTCCCAGTGAAATGTTGAACTTCATAACTAAAACACAAAGTTAAAATATCCCAAATCAAACCAGTTACAATCCAAGCGCTCTGGCTTTGGAATGATTTCATTTAAAATCCCTGAAGGTGAACAGCAGCAGCTGGTTTAAAATAACATTTCTTAATTTATATAAAGCAGCTCAACTGCTTAGATTTTATTGATTTCAAATTTTGTCTGTCTAAATCTCCTCCACATGTATTTAGTGTATCTGTGTACTCACAGAGATATTTCTGTCCTTTCCGAATACTTCACATTAACTTTGAGACAATTTGATTTCTACCAACACCACAGATTTAAAAGGACATATCTGGAAAAGCACAGTAAAGGAAAGAAAATACTATTTAAATTTTCTGTAATAATTAACATTTGCAATACTTTTCATATTACTACTTCTTTATTAATTAACTGGCAATATTAACCACTCTGACAAGTACACATGGCCGAAATGACATTGCTTCCTGACACTGCAGACTTCACCAACTCTGAGCTGCCTTAAAGGGAATGTCAATAATACATATCACAGAGGCAACTCAGAAAAAGAAGAAATCAATACAATACATGTCAATGTTATCTATCTTCCTTAGATTCACCTAAATCTAGCTGAAACATACTTTCCTTATTTGAATTCTGCCTCTGTTTGCAGAATTTGAATCTTTCAGCCTTTATCACGTGTAGCAGTACTGCGCAGTCATAGCAGTTCTGGTCTTAATTTCCTTGTTTAGTCTCAATTTCTTCCTGTATTCAAGAGATTGTTAATACAAACCCTAAATTTAAGCTACAAAAATGCAAGTGTATTGAATACTGCCTTTAAGATATGGAGCCTGCAATTTTTCACAAAAATAACTTTTAATCAGACATAATGTTCAGAAACAACAAAACTACAATGAAGCCATTAATGAGCTATTAAATGAAGGATCCAAAGCCCACTGCTGAGAGAAGATGACAATGAGAAGTTTGACTATAAGTGAGGTTCTGTTACTTTTGACAAGGCTTTCTATAAAGAGAATGAGGCCTGACAGTGACTAAAAGAAGTGATGCCTTTTATTACTCTGAATATGTCAGTTCTAGTGACTAAACCAGGCACTTGGTAAATTAGAACATGTGGCTGTCTAGTCTGTACTGTCAGGGAGGTTGCACAAGCTGATTTTACTATTATTGAAAAGAAGCACCAATATGTGTTTCCCAAAATGATATTATTACATGATACACAAAGTAAAATTTCTGGATCAAAACTCAGGGGCAACACCTACAACTAACCCTCAGAATCACCAAGTACCCTTTGAGTGGAAAGAGGAGGGAAGGCAGCAGTATAGGTTTACGCCAAAAATGAATATATTACAGTGCTCAAAAAAAGCTGAAGATTTTGCAAGTTAGACCAGTAACAGATGAAAATTTCTGGTATCTAAAGAGGCCACCTGATTTGTTTTTTCCTAGTTGCAATCATTTAGTTTTCTAAAACACACTCAATTTCCCACTTCCACATGTTATTTAATCAATTTTTTTTTTGTTTGTTTAAAAAAAAAAAAGAAGTCCTTTCGGAGGCCTCCTGGCATTAACACCAGATTCAGTATTTTCATTAATCAGGGCCAGGTAGTTCAAGCCATGTGGGATTTGAGGCACTGTAGCCAAGTACAATCAAATACGGCCAGATTCTGAGAATATACACAACACAAAAACTTGTCTCTGAAGTACATTGATTCTACTGAACCATCACTCAAAATCTAAACAACTATATTGGGATCAAATACTAACTCCTAACAACCCTGTGTAAGGAAAGAGATTCTGAAGAAGCGTGAAAACTTATTATCAGTTACGTCTCTAAGTCTCACGGGCAGGAGAAATACTGTAAAGTCAGTTGAAAATACTGAACTCACCTGTCCCAGTAAGGAAGTGGGTATCAAGAAGCAAGCTGTGTAAGTCTCAGCTTTTCACCTCTGCTTATTACCCCAAGCATATTTAACTCCTCAGATACAATAATCCCATCCACTATCTACATTTCTATCAAAGCGCTTGGCCTTCCACTCGCAACTTCTGACTGGAGTTAGGCATCGCCAACATACACATCTGTGATACAGGGAAGAGTTCACAAGTATCATAGTTTAAAATATTTCTCTGTCATCATTTCCTTGTTGCTTCTCCCTATTAAGTAATACAATGCAATGAATTTGGGTTTACTTACTGTTATGACATGAGATGCTGTAAAAATTTTGCCCCAGATGCAGAACCAGTTTAGAATAAGGCACATTGTATTCCCAATTCATAATCCAAACCAGAGAAAGTACTTATAAAAGTGAGTTACAGATATTCACAAAGAAAGCACTAGAGAGGCTCTCTCCACTTTCACCCCAGCAGTGAATCTAAGTAAACCTAAACTAAGGAATTATGGCACTTGTATAAAAAATATGTATGCAATTTCTTTTTTTAAAAATCAGTTCTTTTTGTCTCCCTCCTTGTTCAAGTTTCACAGCATGCATATGGATATGAATAAGTAAGGGATTCTTCACCCTAACTTCATGTACAGCAGCTTGAGAAATGTTTCAGATTAACAGAAAAGATAATACACGTACATAAGGCTGTCTTTCAAAGAGGTTTGATAATTTGTAAATGCAATGTTTACACAGATCAGGTCAAGTCAAAAAGTTTGTAATATATGTATTTAACTTATGTAAATCTGTTTATCAGTGCTAAGGAACACGGGATGACTTCAAATGCTCACTAATATACACAGTACACATTTAGCGCAACTCAGAATTCTCATCCCAATTTTTAATTACTATGCAGTCTGCAAAGACAAAAATCCACTGTCAGATTGCTCTTTTTTTTCTTTTATCAGAACAATTAACAATCGCATATTACTTCACAGACACTGCTTTTCTACACATACATTACTAAAAAAATAAACTGAATGAATTTTAATAAAAGTATTAAAATAATTACAGGTACATAAATTTACCTTTAAATATATTTCCACCAATATTTCCTTAGCTTGTGTTCATAAGCACGTTATGCAAAGCTTCATTTATACTCATTATACGTTTCAGGACTCCCAACAAAAAAAAAAAAAAGGAACAGTAATTCCTTTTAAAATTGTTTATATTATGTTTTTTCCAGAAGTACTTTTCTGTTTATACTGTATACAATATTACTTGCATAACTTGACAAAACCATTAAACAGACCTTGGTGGCAGGAAGGGGAAACACTGAATTTGGTTTTACTTGAGATTTTTAAAGTTTCAGACGAAGAGTCCAAATTGATCTCTCTGTGGAGTCCATCCTGTTTTTTCACCTACTAGAGAATAAAGTGGCCAGTTTCCAATCCATTTGGAAATCCATTTTATTTCTATCTCAAAATCTTAAAATTGAGTATCTACCCATCCACGTGGAGATCCAGAGATTTAGGGGGTTTTATTTCATTAAAATCTACTTATATTGGGTATATATGATCTGGCACAGTAAACACGGGTTTAACAGCCTAATCGCTTGGATTTTGCACAGTGATCTATGCAAAATGCCTCTGCAGTGCAGTGTTAAATAGGAATTCCCACAACGACGACTTCTCATTGCTGACCAAGAAGGAAAAGGT
>VXAK01028549.1:70330-120309 GCA_013399435.1 Arenaria interpres
GCTGACCAAGAAGGAAAAGGTAGGACATACTGGGGTAATTTGGGAAGAGACTGCTCTTCAGGGACACAGGAGAGGAATAGTCAAACCAACAGGATTACCAAGATCTACCAAAAGGAAGAGAACACGCCACAACTCAAGCTACTATGAATTATGTTTTTGAATAACCCAGGGACACCAGACAATTACATCTTTTCTTAACAACCTTGTTTAACATATGTTTAACATTTTTGATGAAATAATAAATTGGATCAAAAAAAAAAAAGCGAAAGACCTCAACATAGCTATGTATTTTCTAAGTTCCTTTCAGTAGTTTAAAACTTCTTTCAGTTTCCTGAAAAAGCTTCATTACTGTTTTCCCTAAACTTATGTCCACATTTAGTCACCCACAATGCACCTCCACCACACAGCAGATGTGTTATTAACTATTTCTGAAAAAACATGAAATAAAATCACCCAGCATGAGAATACTATGGAATAAGTCAACACGAGCAGATGGTGTTTATTTTGTCACTGCTTGTGTTAAAAATTACCACCTATTTCATCAGTTTCTTTAAGGTAGAAGCTTCATGTAAAAAGTGGAAAAGCTATTTTTTATAAGCTGTCACAGAACTCCTTAAAATATAAGTTCTTGTTTTCATGGCTTCCAGTTTTCTAGGACATGGTGCAATACACAGGAGATTGGTTTGTATAAATCTGACATGATGGAGTATTTTGCTAGCAGCTCAGTCTTTCAACACACAATCTGTTTTGATTCTTGAGCAAATTTGCAAATTCTTTAGTTCAAATACCGGTGTGTTTCAAGACAAATTCTGTAACAAGTGTTAAATCTGCTCCTAAGAGAGGCACCTGGTAGAACTGTCAGCTTGTTTTCTTCTCGGACCCAATGTGCAAGAGAGTTTTACTCCCCCCCTCAGAACTTCTGACATTCTCATCATTTTATCACACAGTTTTGGCTTTGCGGTTTACATTCTCTGGTTGATTGTTTCTTAACAAAACAGTATGTTGCATGAGGAGCAACTGTACAACCTGGAGTCGGTTACTTAAAGAAATCATTGCTAAAATCCCATGATAAAACCAGATTTTGCTCATGTATTTTTGACAGAATTTCCATTAAAATGGAAAGTCAAAAAACCTCCCTGAAAAGCAAACCAATATAATCTTCAGTAAGACAAATCCACACTGAAAGCAGAAAAGTTAGCTGAATTCCTCCCTACTTTGATTTAAACAGAATTGTTTTATTATAAACGCTATCCACAGCGTCCATATACAGTATTTAAATACAATTTTCAATTTATTTACATCTGAAGGCTACCGGACATCAGTCTACCATTCTCACGGATGATTTTAAATGTCATGCCATAAAGAGATCACCCTCCTAAATCAAATCCCCATACAACCAGTTGCGGTTTGTACCTAAACGTCATAAGCATAGGATAAAATCCAATCCATTTTCTTCCTCCAGAAAAGGTTTAACAGTTTTAAACTGAAAGAGGGAAGATTTAGATTAGATACTAGAAAGAAATTCTTTGCCGTGAGGAGGGTGAGACACTGGAACAGGTTGCCCAGGGAGGCCGTGGATGCCCCATCCCTGGAGGGGTTCAAGGCCAGGCTGGATGGGGCTTGGAGCAACCTGGTCTGGTGGGAGGTGTCCCTGCCAGGGCAGGGGAGTGGAACAAGATGGTCTTTAAGGTCCCTTCCAACCCAACCGTTCTATGAGTACGTCTTCATTAAATTATAGTTCAATTGATAACATCCCAAAATATCTTTAAGAACTCACTTGCACATCACAGATTATCACAGATCTCCAAAACAGCTGTACGCTTGCTGAAACAACATATCAAACACACGGCTTATTAGCTATATCCATTCAAATCTCCTTTTTGGTACTGGCAGGATTATACATGAATTCAGAGACTACGGACTCCACTACAATGTCCAGATTTGCACGTTATGCTATCTGAACGCTTTCAAAAGCATTACGTAATGATTTTGCTAAATCTTGGATTTGCATTATTTTACAGCTATAAAAAGAAACCCAGAGTGGTTTTGTTCTTTTGTTTGGTTGGTTCTGTTTTTAATTCTGAATGCTTTGTATGAGATAGATTTGAGATATTTTGGGTTTTGGTTTGGTTTGTTTTTTTCAATCTGTTAAGAATTCTTCTGCAAGAAAAGGAGAAGTCAGAAAAGGTGAAATTTAGGTCTGTCTAAATAGTAGGTAGGAGAGATATTTTCCTATAGGACACTTTTATGATTTTTCCTTCCAGAGTCTGAACGTGGATCTGACAACAGTCCCTCTGCCTGCATTTCTGAAGCACTGACCATTACAACATCCATGTTCAGCACTTAACCTTTTTTCTCATTACCTCTGGGTCTGCACCAGCAGCATCTTTCTCCTTTAGCAAAGCACTGGCTGAATAGCTCAAGGAATCTCAGATTTTATTAGAGCACAGCAAAGCAATCCATCCACTAAATGAGCACACTTGATAGCTGGGTACCTTTACAATGAAAAGTCTGAGCGCTCTACTTATGGTGACACAAAGAGTCCTCTTCTGTTGACACAACAGGCACACTGAAAGCTTTGCAACACTATTTGGATGCATTCTCAGCCAGCTGAGCCTTTAAACCAAGGTTAGTGCCATCTGTCTGGTTTTGGCAGCATCCAGATTGATGGAAAATAAAAATCCTGTGGCACTTTTAAAAAGGAACAGAGATAAAGCTTGGTTTTGGTCAATTCCCTTGAATTATTAACATAATAGATTTGGCTGACATCAATGCCAGTCAGCACATCTGAATCTATAAGCTCACTGCACTCTTCTTACCACATTTAGAGTATGCAATGAACTTTCTTACTAGTGATATTAGATGTAGTACGTCCAAGTAATTAGACCCATACAGGTCACAAAAGGTTTTTCTATTGCTAGTCTCAGTTCAATTATTTTCTTAAATCCATGTTACTGTAAAGCCAGAGGTGAGAATTAACACTACCGTCAAATATTTTTAAGTTGCTATATAGTTATTAATATATTCTCATGTTCTTCTTAAATTCTAGAGCCCTAAACAAACGCAACACCAAAAAATTAAAAGAAATAAATAAATCAAATTTGTTTGAATGGGGAAGGGCATCGGGTTGTCAGGGTAAAGAACTAAACCAAATGAGAAACAATATTTGATGAAAAGCCTCAAAGCTTCAAATGAGAACAGCCACTGTCCAGACGGGTGCGATTTATAGGGCAGAACCTGTCTGTGATCCTAGAAAATGCACTCAAGTTACTAAGACTTAGTATGGCCTAAATAGCATAACCCATTCATTTTACCTGTGCCAAAATCCCTTCTGCAACACCAATAATCAGCAATGCTTCAGAAATGCAGAGATATATACAAGATCATTTCCATTCTTTATTAATTGCACTTTTATTACCAACCATATGCCAGTTTAGGCATTTTTTAGTACTATATACCAGCACTATGGAAATGCAGTTGGTCTACCAAATGTTCTGGCTCCCATTCTTCTAAGAAGCATGGAAATAAGAAAAAAAAAAAAAAAGTCCTTATCTCCAGTTTGAAAACACACTGAGCATTCCTGGGCTGCATTCCCTACAAAATGGTCCCAGAATGCTCAGTGCTTTCAGACTTTGATGTAAGAAACTGTCCCAGTACTTTGCTCAGACACTGTTTGAGATACAAAGCATAAGGCCATTCACTAGTTCCTACCAACAATCAAGCAATTATGGAAAGAAGTATATCAGAAAATCAAATTGGGGGTGACGAGAAAGCCTTGTTTTATGTTTTATTTAAATATTAAGCAACCAGAATATAATTCCTGGTCAGGGCCCTAATTTTGCAAAGCGTGTACTTAAGTGCTTAAATGAAAAGCCCAAATGGAAAGGTATCTTTCATGTATGTACTAGGTCACAGTTGGAGTGGAAGAATGAAATATCGAAATTTATCTTTCATCTCATTAGGCAGTCAAATACAAGGCAAAAATTGCAGCATTGAGGACAAAAGACTTTATGAAAATGGCCCCTCCTAAATTAGGAAGGGCACATCCTGATACTATAGTTGCTGTAAGTGTAGAGATCCAATGAATGAAAACTGTTTTTTGAATTCAAGAAACATCAAGAGGAAAATGTCACTGAATCATTATTATTGTATTAAAATTCCTTAAGATGTCTTTGGATTTATGTTACTACAACTTGTTATTTTTTTCTTTTGCTAAAAAGTACACTGCGAGCTTTTTTTCCAAACATCGTCCTCCTCCCAAATGCGTCTTACTCTCAGGGAAACAAAGGTATGTGTGTCTGTCGGGGGGGAGTAGTGGTACTTTAAAAAAAAATAAAAAGTTACCTATCAATGAGGTGATTCTCTACAAAACCAAAAAACCCCCCAAAACCCCAAAAAACCCCCGATTGTTTTGCACAGGCCCTGAGATCCAAAACTTCAGTGACATGCCACCTGTGACTGTCTGAATCTGAAACTCTTAAGATCAAAAAAATTCAAATCCAGACTAAAGATGAACCGAGCTAACACTAAATCTTTCATTAGGAAGTCAGATTTAAGAATTGCTGAAGAAACATATATTACATGCAAGCTTTTACCAATGGAATAAAACATACACAATTGCCTAAGTGAAAATACTGCTAGATACAGATACTGTATGTTTTTAAATTATGTCTGTGTGTACCCAGGTCTGGCATCTCTTACGTGTCTTAGCTCTCTTTCTCTCCATATACCTGTACCTGGAGCCCTGTTCCATGAAGCAACATCAGCTCAGGGAAATGCAGCTCCTTCACCACCCAGTGAAGACTCCCCATAAAAACCCCACCATTAGTTAGTTCAATCGGATCAGGAAGGTAATCCCCAACAATGAAACAGAAGTAAGTCGTAAAGAGAGATCAGGCTTATTCAACAGAATATACCCAGAAGGGAAAAAAAACCCAATCAAACCAAACACCCCCACAATCATTAATACATAGTAATAAGCAGAACACAAACAGAACTAGATCAATCATTGCAAAACTCACAAACACTAAACTAGAATTAGGTTCTAAGTTTACAAGGCATACAGTTTAAGCAAGATAAAAACCTTACGTATTAGAGAGTTCTTTGTCTCAGCCAGCTGCTGCCAGCTTGTCTGTCTGTCTTTCAATTTCTCAGAAAGGTGTGTGTGAAAATCTAAATGAAATAAAACAAATAAATTTTAGAGATGGCTCTTTTCCCCCTTTTCTTCCATTGCATTCACCTTCGGTGTAACACAGCCAAAAGAATGCTTCACCTCCTCCCACCCAAAGCATTGGTGAATAAGAAAAAAACCACATTACCCATTATTATCTAGAGATTGAGAATTCTTTCATCTTGTTATCAATGACATATAAAAAGGCATATTGAATAGCAGTAGTACTGGTGAAATCTTGCTTTACAGGAGGTACATATACCCACTGTCAGTATCATTAACCACAAAAAGGACAGAGTGCATAAAAATATGGCTATAATATGTGTGCTAGAATTTAACCTTAAGTCCGTGAGTTCTCAACCATGCTGTACAGCAGGTATTTAAGAACATACTAACTTATTTTCAGCGTATTATCTGTTACTCCCATAGCTAAGTATCTATCGTTATATCCTTCTAAAAGATAGTTTTTATTATCTAAAAACCAGATGCTTAAGATACATTTGGAAAATGGACACTTTCAGCTGTAATAAATCACTTCTTCCATGTTTATTGCAGCAGCATGATGACTTTTATATTGACTATCAACATAATCAGGCTCATTCTGCTGCATCTCAGCTAGACTTGAACCAGTGAAACTGCACTGTTGCAAGGATGGCAATTTTTTTTGTCTCATAAAAACTCTTCAGCTTTAGGAAGGCAGATTTTAATATACACCAAGAAAATAATCCTTTTGTTTTGAATAGTCTTTCTTTTTGACTAAAGAAAACAGGCTTCTTTCATTGAACAACTAATTCGAATATACCTGGATTTTTTAAACGTGAAGTAATTAGGGAGTCCTCTTACATTTGAAAAGCACAAAATCAATTGAAAATTGTTATGGAATTTCATAATAACACCAGGAGAGTTTTCAGATGTGGTAAACAAGAAACAGAAAACCTATTTTTATTTATTTACATGAATTTCCTTGCACAAAGCAGTAAGACAAGAAGCCTAATAATTTATGTATGGTCACTTCAATTCTTGTTCTTCACTGCCTTTAAGGCTTTACTTGGAAGTTATATTACTTGGTACATGTCAGGTTCAAACCCTTAATAATTATAATAAGATAATAATTTTATCTTACACCCAAGACTCACCAGAATCAACAAAGAATACATGTTTTCTATCCCACAGTAATTTATTACATGCAAAGAACCAAAAAGGCAAAGCATTGACACTTAAAGATATAAAAACATCTGACCAAAACAATAGAAAATAAACTACTTCACATGCCAAAGATATAAAACAACGTAATAACAAGTTAGTTATTTGTTACGAGCACAAGTATTTTGGACCTAAAATGCCTGCAACAGAAATAAAGTGAAAGAGTGACAGCTCCTGAGCTTTACATTGCTGGCTTTGGGGGTGAAGTGTAGTTTTAAGGGACAAGTTAAACTTTTACAAACAATAAAACCCAGACAGTTTAGTAACCTGGCGAAATGTCTCCTTGCTACACATGAAATTCAAGTTTGATGTGGTATGACTGTAAGTCAGTTTCAGGTATTTTGGCTCATGTCTCATTAGTTCAGCTTTGCTTTTGATGATACAGGCTTTTATTTAAAAGCAAGGAAGGAAAACAAGAGGTTTTCAGGAATGGTCCGGTGAAAGATAATTCTAAGAACAATATGCAAGCAAAGCCAAGATATGTGAAGAAAATGACTATTAATATGAAAACTTCGGTAAATAAAAAGAAAAAAATCATTGCAAATGTCTTCATTTTGGTGTTATCAACAATTTTCATTAAAATATAATGCTATAAGTTGATGAGATTATTTTTGTATTTTTCATATTTTAGAAACAGCAGAACTTAATGTAAGCAAACACATGCATACAGAGCAATATATCAGAAAGGAGGTAACAGAATTGTTCTACTAACCTTTTTTTCTCTTTTCCTTTTATATGTGACAATGGGACTAAATTCAGTGCAATTCTTTTGCAATACTTAAACAACTTTAGTAGTTTGCAATTTTAAAGTTTCTGTTATATCACACCCTATAATATGCAAATTTTTGAAATCATTACAGCCTCTAATTTTGTCTTAATAGAAGTTTTGCTTTCATTTCTCTTTCAAGAGGAAAAAACAGAACTAATCCATCAGCAGTTTATCTATTGACAGTTTATCATCCTTCAAGCTTGTCTATGTTACTGAATCTGCTGTTTCTCTTTTTACCCGTCTGTGGCCACTGTGGGACGTTTGATCCTTACAATCACAAGAAGTAAAGATGAGGACAACAAACTGTTCCCCCAAGGAAGCTGAGCCATCCCTCTTTTTGATGGGAAACATCTAAAACTACTGGCTAAAACATAAGTTCCCAATCACTGTTTCTCCAACAACTTTAAAAAAAAAAAAAAAAAAGGAGAAGTTTGTTACCAATACCCAAAGGAAAGAATAATTTAAATGTTGAGACTCCAAAAATAGTGTCATCTGAAGGGAAGTCTCCATGGGTATTACCTTCCTTTGACACTCACAGGGAGTTAAGCCTAATTGCATTTAGGGTTATCTCTGGCAGCTACACTCAGAATCAAACATCCTCACGAGGACTATTGTTCTAACTAATCTACTTATTAGGTTTTTATTCAGATTTAGTACAGTCTTTTATAAAAAACATCTCAAAGGGATAGTAATGGATTTTGCAATTATCAGACAGGAAAGAATAGACTATGACCTACAATCTTTGGCCTTGCCAAAAATTAAGAAAAAAATCTTTTGGAGGTAAATCTTTGGATCATTACGTTAATTTTACTCCCTATCAGACACTTCACACCTGGTAAAAGGAAAACCTGCGTGAACTTACAATGCTTTCCTCTTATATATTCCTCTAGAATGCACCTCCCCCCAGTCTCCACAGGCCCGTTTGCTCCCACAGTAACAGAAAGAAATCTGCTTTTTCTACATTACTTTCAAAGATGAATGAGTGGTGGTTTTCAGCTTGTTGTCTCGAGTCCTAGTTTATGTTAAAAAACAATGCTGATACAGGTAACTTTAAATAATAGTATAAATACCTGCAACACGTTTTGAAAACTGAGAAAACAAGCACTGCACCTCCAAAATCAGTCTCCTGTGGTGTATACAATGTTCAGACAAGCTGCTTCTCTTCTGCACAGCATTCACCAAACTCATTTTCTTCTCCTTTCCTCACAGCAGCCTCTTCAGGAACCGATACTCTGCTTCCGCCATTTTGTCACTCACCAACATCTACTAATTCTCCTCACACCCCAGCACTCTCCCACCAGGCCTGGCGCTCTGACGAGGCCTACACCATGGCTTCTTGCTGCCCAACAGAGAGGCTGACAGGGAAAGAATCTGGAATCTCCTTCTCTGGAGACATTCAAAACCCGCCAGGACAAGTTCCTGTGCAATCTGCTGTAGGCAGACCCACTCTGGCGGGGGGGATGATCTCCAGAGGTCCCTTCCAACCCCATATGATTCTATGATTCTTTGAAAGACTGTAATTACTCTCCCCATTCCCTTTTCCTCTCTGTCACTGTGCTGTGAAACCAGGAGGCACCTGTGAACACCAGGCCTTGAGGGTCCTGCTCCTCAGGATCCACCACAGAGTCCCGCAGGATGCTTCCTCCTCACAGCAAAGAGGCTGGTCACCAAATATCATGGTGTTCTTAATTTACGGCTCTTCTTTTGAACTGGCCTAACAATGACTCCCAACTGTTACCTACCCAAAAGCAAGTATCACTCCTGTCCCTTCTTTCTCCTCCCCCATCCCCAGTTGTTTCTTCCCTTCAGAATTTTCCCCTTCATAGTCCTGTCTGACTGGATGCCTCCAAACGTGCACCACAAATTTTCAACCTTACTGGTTTAGTCAGGTACTCTGGAATTTAACTTTTTAACATTTTGCAATAGATGTCGCTAAAAGCTTTGCTACCAATATAGTATACACTCTGCCCTTTAAAATGATAGCCCATTGTTTATGGCTTTTTTTAACAGCATGAAAACTTTTTGCATTTTTGTTGTGGTTCGGCCCCAGCCAGCAATAACGAACCAGGGCTGCTCTCTCAGCCCCCTTCCCCTCACACGCCTGTGGGGAGAATCACGAAAAAAGGCAAAACTTGTGGGTCAAGCCAAAGGCAGTTTAACAGAACAGCACAGGGAAGAGGAAAACACCAGCAAAAATGCTGTCAGAGGAATGTACACACAGGATTATGATACCACTGCTCACCCACCAGACCCGGGGAAGGGGGTCCCATAATACCTGTGTCCCCTGAGATCCTGGGGAAAATTAACCCTGTACCCACTGGAACCAGGACAGTTTTATACGGCTTGCTTCCTCCACCCAGAATTCTTATGCCTCTCTGTCAACATTCATCTAGAAAATCCCTCTGGAAATTTAAATATGACCAGAGCCTAAATATCCTTCTGAACTCTGTTCTCATTTTCCCTCTTCTATTTAGCAAAGTGGCATAACCCTATTTTTATTGGTCATAAACAATAAAAATAGGGTTTATTTTTATAAGCTAACACTTTAGAAGCATTTAAACAGGTCTTACAAATAAATACCTTTAATTTCTCCAGCTGCTTCCCCTCCCTCCTACTAGTCACACAAAACCACCCAGTAACAAGCACTTGCTCCATTTCTGTCACACCTGTGTGGGTGAGGCTTGTCCCAATTGTCTCTGGGTTCCTTTCTATCCAACACTTCCAATGAGCAGAAGTTGCTCCTCTGTTCATGCCTTTGGTCCGTTTTCATTGCTATTTGCTCAGCATTTAGTACTGATCATTATGTTTTTTGAGGACTAGGACAAAAACTGCACCAACTGACAGAACACCCTCTCAGTACTGGGCAGGTCAAAGCTCTACATTGTCCTCAAATAAGCTTTTTTGGTTTTGTTTTTTCACCACATTCTCCCCTAACCTTTCGGATCAAGCATAATGGCAGACATAACACGCGGTACTCTAACGTATATGCATACCATTTCTAGTAAGAGGGCCATACAATTTTTCCTTTTCTATATTGTCTTGACAGAATTACTATCTGCTGTTTTACTCTATTACCTTCTATTGCGTATTTTGTATCCGATGTTTTGTTTGATCTTTGACAGAAGTTGTATTCATTTTTTTTTCACATTTGCCAAGCCAATTAAGCTTAAAAAAAGCTTTACCTCCATAGTATACTAGCAGGTCTCAAGCAGATTTATTGTCCAAAACATCCACAAGACTTATTTTATTTTTTGAAAGTATACACTTCAACATGTTAACACACCACCAAATATTCATTGAAGAATGACAACCACTACAAAAGAAAATGCTCTAGTATTAGCTCAAGTACTTTTGAAAGGTTATTATAGTTCAGCGAACTCAACAGTAAACACACCATTTTCCCTCTCCTCAGTCCACCAAAGGTAAGGTTACAAAATGGGAGTCAGAATAATTTTTGGCTCACATTGCTACTTATGATGTACTAGTATTGCCAAACATGACAAGCAACAGACCTACTGCACCAGGAGCTGCATTTTCCAAGCACGTTGCCCATATCTTTTATACAGAATCAACTAAGCAATTAACTACATTAGAGACAACAGTGCAAGACTTAAAATGACAAATACCTTCATTTTGTATTTTCATTTCCTATGGACTAATAAAAGCATTAGAATTACCAGTACCGTAAGAATCACAGGGACATGCATAATTTATATCAGCACTTGGTAGAGTGCACAGATGTGTCTATTTCTTTGTGCAGAAGTCTGTCTACACTTAGGAACTTGAAATGAACTGAAACTAAAATTCAAGTGGATTTATTTAAGTCAAACTAAATGGCTTCTAATTGTCTTATTTCCAAAAAGAATTAAATACAGGCCTTCCTAAATCCAAACTAATATGTCTACATAGGAGATTCAATTAATTTCACAATACCACCTTGAAGTCATGCTACAAAATCGCTCATAATTTGGATGAAATTCTCAAACACTCCTGAATAGTCAAGCCCTAAGATCTCAAATACTCTAAATTCCCTCATAATTCAACATGGTCATTGACTCGTATAAAAAGAAAAACTCTGAGTGAAACTTCATAATTTTTTTTTTTTCATTTCTTCATGCTGTTTCCTTCTGGTTTTGTTTTGCTTTTTAAAGTAATGGTCAATTTAACAACTATTACTTCATGCTGTTAGGAATGGGTTAGTATCCCCATACAGGTCAATGACTCAGCTCCGGGTCAATATCCCCATAATTTATAAAACCGTAAGCCACAATTCTCATGGGAATAATTTATTAAAAACTAAGAAAAGCTTCAGTTTCAAGTAGTAACCACAGGTACTCTAAGGTTGCTTTCCCTTTCTTTATTCCCTATTCCATTCCAGTCCTTCTCCCAATTAACACTTTACTATTAGTTCAGCCTCTGCTTCAATGACTATGTTTTTTAGATCAAAAATTTAATGCCTGGATATGAAAAAAAAATAATAAAATTACTAAACCCAGTATCCTTACATAAATATGGCAAAAAAATTCACATTAACCAAGTGTTACAATATAAGTGGCCAGGTACAAATTCAAATTTGGAGGGGACTATAGGGACTGTACTACAGCCAACCAACATTTCAATTAAAGCACCCACTGCTGTTCTTCATCACTTTTGGCAGCACACAAAACCGAGCAAATAGAAACCATATAGAGCATGCTAAAAATAATTTTAAGTCTAAAAAAGAATTCCCTAAAAAGAATTTCTCTCATTATTGTGGGATACATATTGATATCCTGTACTTTTTCAGCTTGAAAGTATAAAGAAAGAACAAGTCAACCAAAATGCTACAGAAAAAATTACATGCCACATACTAAGAATTATCTGCCAGATACTACTTTTCTGCTTCTTTTGTAAGGGATTAAACCAAGGTTAGCTGCTGTTGATAAGATTGCACCTCTTTTAATTTATTCACTAATGTCAGCGGAAGAGAGCACTGTGGCATCTGTGACATAAACATTAAGACATAAATAATAACAGAAAACAATGGAAAGAAGGTTTTCCAGTACAAGCATGAAATTATGAAAGAGCTCTGAGTTATTGTAACCACATGTGGGGTGTTGTATCACCCTGCCCCTCCTCTAAAACAAATCAACAAAAAAGCAAACTGACAAAACATGACTTCATGTTGAAGGAACAGTGAAAAGCAAAGACATACGGACAAAAAAAGGTAAGAAGGACCGAGGCGGTACCACATTAGTCCTACTGACATACTGGGCACTGTTTTCAATGCCCTACAACATCCTCTGCGTATCTAAGGATGTAGCTCATTTAAAATCGAGCAAGCCCCTAAAAAATATTAAGAAACACCTAAAGAAATGCATACAGTTGTGTTCCCAGAGAGCTGGTGATTGAGATCAATGTTCTAACAATAATAGTCCCTTACAAAACAAAATAAACAAGCTCTTAAAATTACAACTTCAGCGCCTGACATCCTCATTATACAGTTATGTTCTTCACTGTTAAGAACTATTGTTTATTTTTAAATTGTTACGGCAAGTTAATTAATTGATGAGCCTCAACCACCTTTAGACCTGCTTTTACTTACTTCTCTCTTCCTACAGCAAGTTCTATTAGTGAAAAAAAACCAAATTACACTTTTCAAGTAATTTAGTTGGTAAAATCTAATTTGTCATCTCTGCCTGTAAACAATTCTGAAGCAGTAAGAACTGACACACAATTCACAAGACAAGCAGACAAACTTACTGTCTTACTGTGTTATTTGTTGGGGAAAAAAATTACAAAGGACAAGATTTCCATCTCAAATTTTACCAACTATCTCTTCAGCCTCTATAATGAGATCACCTACAGCTCTGAAAGAAAATTATTCCCAGTACTCTTTAACAAAGAATGTGAGTACAACCTGTAGCAAGTCAGATCAAAGATCTTTTATCACATCTCTAGCCCAAATATAAAAGTAGAGTAAACATATGAAGATAATCCTTCAGAATAGCTTCTGAAACTCCAGGAGTTTGTTTCTCAGATCTCCTAAAACTTTTATTCAACAGCCCCAGTTGGATTTTTCTTCTATCAATTTTTCAAGCCTGGCTTTGAACCAGTGTAAATTGTTAGTATTTACGAAGTCTTAGGACAAGAAATCTAAGGATTTCCCTGAATGTTATACCAAGTAGTTTTTTGCTCATTTTGGATTTGCCATTTGATAATTTGATGTTGTATAGTTCCCACATGGGGAAAAGTAGTGAACAATCATTCCCTACTCACTTTCTCTGTATCACTCACCACTGCACAGACTCATAGAATCATATAATCGTAGAATTGCTTATGCTGAAAAAGACCTTCAAGATCATCAAGTCCAACTGTTAACTGAGCACTCACATGTCTCTAAGGGCCACATCGACATGTCCTTTAAATACCTCCAGGGATGGCAACTCAACTGCTTCCCTGGGCAGCCTGTTCTAATCCTTGACAACCCTTTCAGTGAAGAAATTTTTCCTTATATCCATCCTAAACCTCCTCTGGCACAACTTGATGCCATTTCCTCTTATTCTATCACCTTGGGAGAATAGGGTGACCCCACCTCGCTACACCCTCCATTCAGGGAGTTCTGAGAGCGGTAAGGTCTCCCCTCTGCCTCCTTTCCTCTAGGCTGAACAACGCCAGCTCCCTCAGCCTGTCCCCATATGACTTATTCTCCAGATCCCTCACCAGCTTCGTTGCCCTTCTCTGGACATGCTCCAGCACCTCAGTGTCCCTCCTGTAGTGAGCTGGATACAGCAGTTGAGGTGGGGCCTCACCAGTGCCAGGTGCAGCAGGCCAATCACCTCCCTAGTCCTGCTGGCCACACTATTCCTGATACAGGCCAGGATGCTGTTGGCCTTCTTGGCCACCTGGGCACACTGCTCACTCATATGCAGCCAGCCTTTGACCAACATCCCCAGGTCCCTTTCTGTGGGGCAGCTCTCCAGCCGCTCTTCCCCAAACCCGTAGCGCTGTGTGGGGTTTTTGTGACCCAAGTGCAGGACCCGGTACTTGGCCTTGTTGAACCTCATACTACTGGCCTTGGCCCATCAACCCAGCTTGTCCAGATCCTTCTGTAGAGCAGCTCTACCCTCAAGCGGATCAACAATCCTGCCCAAGAATGTTGCCAATCATGTCACTCCAATCATGTCACCAGTCGCTGTTTTTTTTTATACTAAAGAATACTAAACTATTGAAGTCATTCTTCACAAGGAAATTAAATAATACCTTAGGTAAGGCATCTCACTGGCTCATACTTTTTGCAGTTCTACCATATCATTCTTTAAACATAAAAAGGAGAATTCAACATATCATTCAAGGTATGGACATCCCACACCTTTATACAATGGCAGTGATGATACTTTCTGCTTTGTTCTTTATATGAAATTTCCACTGCTTCCTCCTGTTTGTCGTAAGAAGGGGGTTGTCTGCATTTCTGTAATATTGTATGGATATCCTTTCATACCATGGAAAAGCCAGAATAATTGCCTGGACATAAACATATCACAAGTTCATGTTGTGCACTGTTAGAGAGAAAGCATCAGACACAATGACTCAAAAGGGATAACATTTTAGAGTAAATTAACATAGACAATACTTTCTACATGTACCAGAAGGGTATTTATGATGTGAAAAATACTGCCATTATATTCTATCTAAGCTACAAATACTGAGTCATGTGGAAAGTGACCTAGTTTCCTTCTCATTTTAAGTGTATTTTTAGTTATTCCCTGTTGCTTTATGTTTTCATTAGAACCTCAGGGATATGTTCTTTTGAAGTCCGCTGGAGACTGAATGGACACATGATGTTTTGTAAAGAACACCTAGGCATTTTTCCCCAATGTTCTCTCTCTCAAAGTCATACGTCTAATAGGAGCTCAATTGAAGAGCAAATAAGCATAATTTGTTTATGTCTTCATGGTATCTTTCCTTCACAGAAAGTTAAATGCATATATGAAATAGAAGGAACATGAACAAATGTATCGACCAGTAGGGCAGTCTAATGACTACAATCAACAAAGGAAAGGAGACTACTGTGTGTGCCTGCTTGCTGGCACAGCATGCTGCAGTTGGCAATACTAGACGTGTTCTGTACACCTTATTTTTGAAACTGAGTTTATATAGAAGTACTCTGAAAATCACGCCAGTACTCATACAGAAGTGGTCGGTGTAATTAATTTCCATAACCTTGTGGTATGACATATAACATTTTATGTAGACAACTAAAGAGATTATATTGATTTGAAATAGAAAAGACAACGCACCTAAGAAAAAAGCCCCCCGAGTACTTCCAATTGTGCAGAAAGTGCATTAGAAGAGTTTGACTTTTGGAGAATTCTGAACTTAATTTGCAAAAAGTGGAAACTTCTAATTGTTCTCAAAACAGAAATGTGAAGTCAGTGAAATGATGTCCACCGTTGTCAATATTTTTAGTATCAAAATGGACCATAAAACTTCAAAATGTATGTATGGACTCCAAAAGTTCAGAGCAATTGGTAGCCAAATTTTTTGTTTTGTCCCTTCTCCACCACTGAACTAAGTTACAACACTAGACTTTTGTATAATAAACAAGCACAAAATATTGCATAATAACCTAGCTTCGCATGAAGGCTCAATTACAGTAATGATCTTGATAATTATATTAGGACAGTCTAGGTTTCCCTACAGCTCTGTTTTTCAAATTTACAGAGTTATGTGCGTGATGACAGCTCTGTGTGCTCATAAGACTATTGTTACTTTACCCTGTCTACTTTCGCATGCTCCACAAATTCAGTTTTAAGCTGCAGTTTTCAAGTATTTTGTCAATCACAGTTTATCAAATGCATTCTGCTAAGGCAGCTGTCAGGACAAGATTCAGGAATGACAAGCTGTCTTAGCTCCTGTTCATTCTACCCATAAGTCACCAACTCTTATTTTTATCTCTCTCTGAGGAGGAGAAATACTCTGGCTAGAAAAGGCTCTACCTGTTAAGCAGGCAGTTGAGTCACTGTGTTGGCAAGGCTCCTGATCAACAGAACTAGGATACCAATAAATTCTCAGCAGCCCATTTCTGCCTACTTTTTCCTTACCATAAGTGCTACTCTGAAAATACTACTGGCACTCTGCACATAGAAGTGATTGAGTAAAAAGATACAGTGTGGGTTGTCAATTTATCATGAAATAGCCTCTGGTGGATAGATGAAAGCCATCTAAACCACAGCAGAAGACAGTGCCATTAGATGGAATCACCAAATTCCCCACAAAACATTGCAGGCAAAATTCTGGCCTCTGTTGCACACACACACCCCTAGTGATGACAGCATACAGCACTATTGATGCATAGAGCGAAAAATCAGTGCATACTGAAAGATTTTCTTATAAATCCTTGCAATTAAGAACCTCACAGCATTTTACTCCATATAAATGTTGTAAGTGGTATTTCATAATGGCTAAAACTGGGATTACGCCAAACTTGCCTTTTAACATTAACTGTGTTATTGACTATATTGCCTCAAAGAATGTTCACTTATAATGACAAATTGTGACCAGGGAAGAAGTATAAATCTGATTTCTTCTTTTAATGGTTCTAGCAGTCTTTGTTAGAAGATAGAAAATATGATTGCAGATGCGGTCCAAATTCATTATCTTATCGGTGTCCACATCAGAGGAATTTATAGGAATAGGCAAGATTGGTTAGATATCAGGAGACATAAAATTAGACTTCATTAACCCAGAAGAAAAACTGTTCCCAGGTAGCTACTGGTAAGAGGCAAGACTGGAAGGATTACAAACAGACCTAAAATAGATTATATAAATACGTAGTTATTATTTCTGATAACAATACTTGAAAAGTTACCAATGATGTTGGACAAACAGCTCTGCTGGATTTTCTTACTGCAGCCCAAGCAGCAAAAAAAAAAAAATACAACAACAGTCAAACAGCTTTCTGAGAGCACAGGAAAAAATCTCTGTGCATCAAATTCCTGTTTTTAGGATACCTGTATCAGCTCTAGTTTGGGTGGAAGAGGAAATAGGAAAAAAATAGCGGCAAGAACACTACTCCAATTCTGCAATCTGCTGCAATAGCTTTGGGGACTCAGGGCCAGTAGGATTTAAAAAAAAGCTAAGTTGAATAAACCATAAGAAGTCTTTTGGTGGGGTTATTTTTTGTGGGTTTTTGGTGGTGGGTTTTTTTTTTTCTGTCTCTGATGTTTTGCATCAGAAATAGCTCATCCAAAACAGAGAATCTATTTCTACAAAACCAAACATTCTTATGAATCTATTTATGTAACCATTCAAACAATTTCCTTAGAGTACGCACCGTTTTTCTTATAAGTGAGAAACTGAGGGTATGTAATGTTGCTCTGGCTTGACACCCCTGCTCATCCCCACAACAAAAGACAGCTAAGTCTGTCTAAAACTAATGGTAGAATGGGTGCTCCCGAGCTAACTATTCTGCCTAGAAGGATAAGGAAGAAGGTGGCCAATTAGATCTTGAGGTACACAAGACAGAGTAGGGAGACTGTACTAAGGTCCAGTATTCCACAGAAAGAACTTCTGGCTCTCCAGTAGCTCGGGTGGGCACTGAACAGATAGACAAAGTCTGAGTAGTTAAAACTAATGTAGGAGCAAAGCTATGCCAGCGGGAACAAATCTGTCAAGAAGTCATCCCAGTGATGGCGTGACTCTGCCTCTTTCAAGTAAACTTGGCTAGTCACCTAAAATGAGAAGAGTTCACCTTTTGCCACTTGTGACTCACTGAGGCCTTGGTATCAATGTGAGACTCATTAAAGTAACCAATGTGTTCTGTATCTAACTCAGCATTGTGTGTCCTACAGCTGCCATTCTGACACCTACAAAAGAGCATAAGAGCAAGAGAAGCATTTTGTGATGCCTCCCAGCTATAGCCCTTCCCCCTCTCAGCAATCTTTCATTATAACATGCGTAATGCTCCCTCAAAGAAAACCAGGATTTACACCTTTGGTCCCTTACATTAGAAACAGAATAAGTGGTCTGAGATAAGCAAGATAAAATTCAGATAAAACCAATTCTAGATTAGAGGGTGGGGCAGAAGAGATCAGCTATGCAAAGGAAAGTAATTAGTCTGCGGGAACAGATGAAGCTGTGAAGGTAAAGCCACAAACTGAACGTGAAGTAACATTGCAAGAAAGGTTCTATTGGGTGTATTAGCAAAAGTTTGTACATAACACACCAAGTAAAAAGGTTTTAGTTGAAGAATGTATACCAAATTTGAAGTTTAATGATGTGGGTAATTTAGAAGGTAAGGAAGAAACCAACTTGAACATTAAGGTGTTTAAAAAACAAGACTTGTAGAAGAGTTGCTTAGTCTGCAGTAGCCAACTGTAGGTTAGAAAAAAAATACATTGTGTTAGTGATCAATCACTCAACATGTCCATTAAAAGTAGCAGAAATAATGATTTAAATTTTAGCAAGACAAATCGATATTGAATACTCCAAAATATCTTCTAACCATGAGGTTGTTAACAAGTGAAACAGATTACCATGAAATTTGTAAAGCCAATGTCACTGAATGCTTCCAAGAATAGGTCAGGTAAATATCCAAGGGACAGCACCCCTGGATGAAGGATGATTCGTTTAAAAATAAATAAATAAATAAATATACAAATACAAACAGGGATGACCTTAAGTGTAAGCAGAAACCTAAGTCCCAAGTTTTTCTACTTACTGAGCAAGTTCTTGCTCACTATAGTGACCTTCAAAACTGTTCAATCACCTGACTTTTGTTTGTCCGTTGCACAAGGAACTTAAGCACTTCACTCAAGGATGCAAATCCTACTCCAGAAGCAAGGAGTACTACAACCAGCGCTCAGCACAGCACGTGTATACAAGTTCTCTTGTGGATCTGAGCCAGTGTGTCCCTTCCAACTCTGTTTCTAGGACTGAAAGTAAAAAACAGGGTTTTGTTTGTTTGCTCTGAAGTGCAACAGTTTAATTCTTTAGCCATCACAGTGACTGACAGAAGTTCACCAAATCTTTCCAAGACTGTTCCTTGTTCTTTTTTTTCCACTCTCTATATATACACTGAATTAATTTAGATGTTCATACAAAAACTGTACCTCATGTTCGCAGATAGTTTTCCTGGTAAAAAACTGCTCTGAACGAAACTACAAAGGTATGTCCTGCCTGCTCATTGCACATGCCATGCTGGCATATAAAGGAGCAATAAACTCAAAAACCTGCAGGAAAAGTTGGAGTAAGATTCAGCATACCTGAGAAGACAGCTAAGTAGGTGAGAAAACAAACACCTACACCATAACTGGTTACAATTCTGTTAGACTGAAGAAAGAAACAACTCAAAAGCTCCCAGGACTAAGAATCAGAGAGGTCTGTCCTGAAGAAATATGTTCACATTGTAATAGGTGCAGCCGAGCATTTTATTCCTGCAAGACAAATAAATTTAACACCTCACACATCCTGAAAGGATAGATACCATCCAAACACTAAGACTCTATTTAATACGAGGCAGGGGAGGGGGCCGGCCCCGTAGATAGGCCATATTTCTTTTACCTTGACAGTCCTGTAAGGCACCGTTGATATAAGTTTCTACCTTCTTTTTGTGCTGGGCACAAACACTGAACACATCGCTATTTTTCAGTGGACCCAAAGAATGTATTAGGATGGAAAGCATGCTTTATCTATAAAATACGACATGGAACTTCTAGTTCACCAGCTAATGTAAAAATATGTCAAGTGATAAATTTAAGAACATAATAGAAGTACTTTCACGTGCCAATAATTATTCTTAGATTTTCTTTTTAGTAGTAGCCCTTGGACCAATTTACATCAGTCTGAAAATAGTTGCTTTAAAAAATAATTTTCCTCTTTCAATGTATGTAATATCTCCCAAATAAAAGAAGATGACATAATACTTCCCCTCAGAAGCAGGCATACTCATACTAAAATGGATTTTCTACACATGGTGCACTAAAACGAACAAGGCATTAATGTGCACAGGATGACAGAAATTTTTATATAATTGTCAAGAAAGCAGAATGAAGACATGCAGTAACAGGACTCTTGCGAAGTGAGATGTTACTTAAGCACTGCCAGGAGGCTGACCGCCGACCCCTGTTCACTTTTTCAGGAAAGACAAGAGAAAGTAATAGAAATGTATTCCAGACTTCCACAAGATTACACGAAGATAAATAACACAAGCAGGAGAAGACAATTCAAGAGAGTAAATGAGTCACTAAAAACTTGTTTTCTCAACAGTGGACAGACTGTTCGTCGGCCCGGTAACAATCACCCAATTATTACTCCAATCCCTCTGCGGTGGACAGGGACATCTTCAACTACATCAGGGTGCATGGAGCATTGTCCAACCTGACCTTGAATGTTTCCAGGGATGGGGCATCTACAACCTCCTGGGCAACCTGTTTCGTCATTTCTTTTAACAAAATGCCTCTGATGTGGCGAGCTAGGGT
Organism: Arenaria interpres; assembly: GCA_013399435.1. Taxonomy (NCBI): domain Eukaryota; kingdom Metazoa; phylum Chordata; class Aves; order Charadriiformes; family Scolopacidae; genus Arenaria; species Arenaria interpres. Next base: position 90,933 of record VXAK01028549.1, read on the forward strand.
CATTAACCGGGGATGTTAAATAATTCACCAATCACTCGCAGCCCACCAGCTGTACAATGAGTTGGGTTATTGTGTGGTGCATTAAAGGTATTCAATCATGTAAAGGCATATATTAGAAAACAGGATTTAAAACCAAGCCTTTACTGTATGCAATGATGTTTATCGTTCATACAGTCTATATAACTGCTGACCATTTTCCAACACAGAGAAGCTTACAGCTTTAAAACCAGCACTCTTCTCAAGTAGGGAACAGAGTTGGCAATTATGACAAAGCAGAACCTCTCTCTAGTAGAGGAAGCTGCAATGGCACTGATTCACTTCTGGACATCGGAATTTTACTAAGTAGCATAGTATGATACAATTCCCACACTCGTCGGTGAAGCAAGGAATGGCACTCAGACATTTTAACTAGTTTCTCACAACCGAAAGGCCTTTTTTTGTCTTAGCTTTTTTAGAATTACTCAGTCTTATTATTTCGCCATAAGCATTTGCAAATCTAATTTTCCACAAATCAAATCCTATTTTTCAGTAATGATAGATCATAGATAACTATCTGGTACATACAGACCATTAGGAAAATCACACCTATAACAACAGTACTTCACAAAAGGTACAATGACAAGGTGGAACATATTACTTCTGAAAAGTGCAAGTAAGCAATGTCACAGCTAAGTAGCCTTTTCAAAAACAAATATGTCAAAGTTCTTGACAAACAAAGATTTTATGACCTTTCCTTTTACAAGCTGACACTGAGAAAACCATGGTCAACATCTCCAACGTGCATTTAAAAAAATGGTGGGTACAACCTTGTTTACCTCACTTAGACCATGTCCAAATTCTTGAGAGTGAAGCCAGACCTCCTATTCTCTACAGTCAGTGGAGAGAACTAACCACTCCAGAAACACGTTTAAGGGGAGATTTTGTCCACCTAACTTTAATGAGCGAACTCCAGACAAAATGCTCTTTTTGTGGCAAGTGTCCAAAAGCATCTACCACTCTCTACTGATACTATAAGGAAATCAAGTCCTTTTGTTGCAAAATTGCTTCATTAAGCACAAGCTAGGCACAGAATTATGCTGAGTAAACCTCTGCTTTGGACACTTCGTTCTTTTGATCCCCAGAATAGAGTGTAAAAACAAGCTTGCTAAAAAAAAAAAAAATGTTCTTGCATGACTGGGCAACATAAATTGATACACCAGACAAAGAAGAATGCTAAATTTAAAAGTCACTAAGCATGAACAACCCTTGGTTGAATTAAGGTATGAGTTGTTCAGTCCAGGCAATGATACATTACAGAGAGAAATCAAGGTCTGTGACTAAGCCTGTATCTCCACTATGTCAGAAAATTCTACAGAGCCACTTCCACTATTTTTCACCAAATTCCTGTTACTTTGTTCCTGGATTCTTCATGTCCAAGGAAGTCCACTCATTGCACCGGAATGCAGATTCCATAAAACGTCATCAAGTTTGAAGTAAGAAGTGTACGAAGGGCCACAACATTTTAAATTCATACCCAAAAAATCACACCTAATGACTCTAAATGGAGAAGTGAAACCTTAATATTGAAATAATATACACTGGCTTTTTGAGTAATCATAACAACTTATACACAGGATTTACCACATAACCCAGAGAGAATATACTGAGAGAACATTTGCTACAATTCCAATAGATTAATAATAGTAACAAACAGTAACGAACAGTACATTCATGAGCTAGACTACTTATGTACATGTACAGATTCAATGCAGTATTATTTATTATCGTATCAGTTCTATTTATTGAGACAATTTATTCAGACTGCCCCATTTTATTTCAAGATATGCACAGAAGTTTTTAAATGTAGTTTTTGAGGATGTAAATTGGGGATTTTTCCAGAACATCTATGATGTGCCATGAGCCTACACCTAAAAATATGAGGTTAATGGATCTAAGCAAGAAATTTAGGACAGTAACTACATCACATATAGCAAATACAATAGCTAAATATTGCCACAGTCTCCCTTACATGAAATTAGAATACTAAAGAAGATTATATCAACAGAACTATGAGATACTGAATTAATTTACCTTCAAATATTAGAAGTAGTAAATTTTCTGCTCCTTTCCGGCTTTCTAAGAATCATCTTCGTACTAAAGATGTTAATGTATCTGTACTAGTTAATGCATTTTTATACCACGATGTTCTTCACAGGACCTTGTGTTTAATAAACATTATGTATACTACGTTTACTCAGTTTTAAATTTTAATTATCTTGGCTTTCAGAAAAAGAAAGAGAGCGTTCTCATTGAATGTCACTTAGTCTAAAATGATGCAAGTGAGGAATGTAAAAGTACCGTTGTTATAAACTCTCCTTTCTTTTTGTTCAGTTCATCTAAGGCAGCTAGATACATGAAAAACAGGGTGATTAAAAAGAATATTTAGGACAGGTTTATTCAAATGTACCTGGCAGAGCTGCACAATCAAGACGGATAACACCTCTCCTACAGCAGAAGCATTTCTCCTTCTTACAATCACCTTTATAATTTAACTAGCCTGAAGATTCTGTTGAACTGCAAGAACTAAAGATAAAGATGATTTTAATGTTACTGTGAATCAGTTCATTTCTGGTTCTACTTTTTATCACCAAACAATTTCGGCTACAACCCTCCTTGCCACCCCCGTGCCCCACACCACCACCTTTACCCCCCAATTCTAATTTTTGCTAACTGCATACAGCAAAGAAGAAATGAGGGAGAATTGTATCAATACCTATGGCAGCAAACCTTTCCCTGACAGTGGCATACTCTACTATTTGCAGACTAAATGAAATTTTTTTCTACATCGGCTTTACTCCTCTCTCACATCTCCACAATGCTACAAAATAAATTAATCTGTTATTGTGTCATTAAAGTTACTAATAATTTTTTATATGCATTTTTCCTCAGTTCTTCTCCTGTATAGGCCCAAACCCCTACATGACCCGTCATTTATACTTTTTCCCCGTGATGTTTTTTGTGCCAGACCATCATCATCTTCAATTAAATGTAGATATGGACTCTGAAGACAGCTACTTAAGGTCATGCCAGTGGGAAATTACAAGTTATCAGCTCCCCAACTATACCAAAGGTCTGTAGGAATTTCAATTCTCCAGCAAGTTTATATTTAATTTATCTTGCTTTGCTTATTTTACAACCAGAGGTTTTTTGCCCACTGCTGAGAGCACCGCCGCCTTTAATGATATCAATACTATCTAACTATCTGTGTGATGTTCACTCTTCCATACATCTAATGTTTAATTGCTTTAGCATGTCCCTGACCTTACTATTTTGGGGAACAGAAATACAGCAAGAAAGGACAAACTGAGGTGATCGGGTAAATGAGTTTCCCAAATCATTAACACCATGAAGAGCAAGGATTCAGTGTGTTACTTCAGCTTCATAGGATATAATTACATGTTTTGATTAGCAGATATATTTTCCCAGCCTCAGGTGTCAACAAGGGTTCAAGTGTATAACATGTATAAATGGGTGCTAATTTTACTAGTCATGAAAATGTGTTTCGCTAATTACATTTATATCCTCTTAGCCAATTTTCATTCGATATTGCTTCTCCGTAGTACATCTTCCTGTTTATTTCCTTACAATGACATTTGAGCTCTTCCAAATGACACAGTGATTCTAAAATTCAGTAGGCACGACAAGCTACTTCCCCACTGAACATCTGTTGTAGTCATGAAAAAGTAACAAGATTTACACAAGTCTGTACAACTTTGTCGTCATTTCTGTACCTCTGTGAATTGTATCCCATGTAGGATGTTATCACCTGGGATAAAAATCTTTTTTCACCCAGGTAAATCTTGCTAGGAGTGTAAGAATTTCCGATTGTTGACACCAAAAAATAAGGGAGCAAGCCTGTTCTAAGAGAGCGAAGGCCTCTTCCCCCACCTGCAGTTTCCTGACAAAGTGCTTCACGTTTTGCTAACAGAAATGAGATGAGGATTGACAACTGACAGAATCTCTTTTCAGACAGCTAGCCATGGAACGGTTTGGGTTGGAAGGGACCTTTCAAGATCATCTACTTCCATGCCCTAATCAAAACCGTCACAGAAAATATTTAAGGTTATGGATAGGAACGCGGGATAGGGCTATTAACCACAATCTGCTGGAAATTGGAATGCCTCAGTAAGAGCATGCTTCTACAATTCACACAGCAAAACAAGAGAATGACCCAAAAGGTTTCTAACAGTGATACTGTTGTCTTTTGGTGTATTTTTCCAAGAGCAATCTGGCGCATGAATAGCATACAGACCAGACTGCGCTCTCTTCCGCGCAGCGTCAGTAGGAAATGGAGTGGTAGGAAGCGAGTCCACTACCTCTTCTGCTGCTAATGCCCCTCCGCACATGGAAAAATTCATCGTGACACTGAGCTTCTGCTACCTACAGGCACATAGAGCAGCACAAGGAAAGTAAGCACCATTATAACCAAGATCTTACTCTCTGGGCATCTCTGTTGTATATTTAAACATGACGGAATTTACGAAACTTCACTTTTTAACATGAGATTAACAGTCCAAGCTAGCGCTAAGATCTCTTACCGACCTTGAATAATTAAATGTTTTATATAAAGCCACAATTTACTAGAGAACATCATCCAATGTTAGCAAACAGCTGAAGACCTCAACAGTTCAGTCCTTCCACCTACCATGTGGCCTCATGCAGCGTTGTGAGCACGGCTGAGGCCAAATTTTAGAGCCTGTGAGGAAGAACAAGAGGCCAAAACAGAAAATTCCACAGTATGGCTTAAGGAGTCGCTTGAATGCACATGATAAATTATTAATCTACTAAGAGTCTGCTCTTGCCACAGATACTTCAAGACCCTTACTGGTAATTATAAACATGACTAACTCCAAGAAATAATTAAGGGGAAAATTGCATGGAAATTACCAACATATTCAGACCGTGTTAAGTTATTACGGAAGATCAGCGCAGGGACTGGATTTATAAGCTTGCACACGGATCGATATACTTATATTGTAATTACTAACAACTGACAGACTTCAAAAACCACATTAAGACTTAATGTGAAAACATCCATAGTCAATGGATTAAAAAAAAGCCTAACCATGCTGCCAAAAACAAGTACAGGTGATTCACATTTCCACTGTAAATATGCTGAAAGATTACTTAAAGAATAAATACTACATATTCTTCTGATAAGACCTGATGACAATTTATGCTTATTCAGTAGGTAACAAAAATAGTGTCTCAAAGCCTAACTGGCACTCAACAAGCACTGAAACACTGTCAAGAATATTTTTGAAGAATACAGTGCCAATACGCTTACAAAAAAAGGTAAAGAAAGATTAAAACTTTCAACTTGTAATAGGTACAGTATGACAAATAACAGCCCTGCAACACCTCACTGAAGCTGCACACAGAGCTTATTACAAAATAAAAGTTTTAAAAAACAGTAAGTAGATATCTGTAAAATGACCTTAAAACTGGTTTTACATGGCTCACACAACAGACCACGTGTGAGTTTTGTTTATTCTGCTCCTTTGCATCAGTTACATTATGTGTCTTCAGAATTATCTAGTCAGATGGAAAAACGTAATGAAGTAATCAGATTTATGACAAGAAGCTTCTTTTCTTATGCTTTACTCTAAAGGCTGCAGATAGCTTTACCCTTGCTTTAATATTTTAAGTTTGAAAAATGGGAACAATCACATAAATTCAAAGATACTGCATGCATGTTCATTTTAATGGAGTCATCAGTACTATGTAGTTACCAACGGACAAAAGCTATTCTTTCATATGGCCTTGCTAAGAGTTTCAAGCATGAGCAGCCTCATTTTAGAGAATGAGACTACTCACATACGAAGATAAGTGCATGTTTAAGTGTTTTAATCACAAGGCGCTTAAGTGCGCATGGTCTGGCCTTGGCTAAAGAAAATGAAAAAATTACTATTTTCTGGGTTTCATTTCTTTTCACTAAAGTTATTCTTACTACATTTGATAGTTTTTAGCAAGTACAAACAAAAGCACTGTGGATAGCACAGTATTTCATGTATGCAAAGAATGTTTAAGAAGCAATTTTTCAGGGTTTTAATGGTATATACATCAAATCAAGCCAGCTGCCATAAAAGACAAATTGATACATTCAGGCTGTGTATTATGAGCTCTAATTATTGGAACCCCTTTCCAGTTTTGACAACTTGTATATTAATTTGTTCTGGATTTCTATAGGTTTTTTTAATGCTATTTCTGTTAATAACACAGTAAGTACAGTTATACACTGTACTTTTATTTCTGATCATTAGAAATGTAAAGCACAACACGAGTCAGGAACTGTCAGGGAGGGAAAACCCTCCTTAAACATAAGAGGGGAAAAAAAAGAGCAAAGTTGTGCTAAAACTGGATGAACTATCAAGAATCGATTTTGCTTTTACCTTCAAAAAGGTGATGCACTACAAGTAAAACCTATAATGAAAATAAAAATTGTGTACAATATGCTTTTTTTTAAAAAAAATAAAAATCAATGAGTTAATACTTCGCTATCACAAACATATTTACATAAGTATAACAAAAGTTGAGCCTCGACCTTTCAATGAAGTATTTGAGAAAAAAAAAAGAAGAGCTCTCTAACCAATTAGTGATCATCTGAGAACACTCAGAGAGGACAAAGCGTCCCAGAGGAATAGAAAGCAGTATCTGCCCTTACAAAGTGAGGAGAAGGGGAAAAAAAGGAAATTAATAGACCTGTCGGTTTAACTCTGATATCAAATGACACGGTACCAATTGGTAAACATGAATTTTGTGAAGATAAGAAATGAAGATAAGAAACAGTCAACACAGATTTGTTATGAGTGTATTAAGAACCAATTCAAATTTGGTTCTTTAGCTAAAAGGGATGTGGTACTCTTGGAAAGAATTTCAACATAATATGCCAGATGACATGTATTATAGCAATTTAATCTTCACCAGGAAAAGACAACGAACAGATGCCTGGCCCAATGTCAGACTAACAAGTCATTCCTGAAAGATACTGTAGAGTGTTTCTGTTCTTAAGGACTACAAACCTTAGAGCTGGTTATCCTAAGAGACTGTGCTATTGAGATTTTTTTTCCCTTTTTTTTTTTTTAATTGACAGTAAGTCTTTCAGAAATCACCTGGTAAATCAACAAGTAAACATCTGACCTAACTCACAGAAAGGGAATAAAATCCAGGTGTACATTTCAATCATGCATACCACAAACATACACTACATTTAAAAATACTCTGTGATTATTATATTATAAGTATTATTTATGGCAGTTCCAAAAGTGGAGATTTTCAAGTGAAAAGAAAAAAAAAAGTGTTTCAGAAAAACATGAAGAAAAATAAGAGTTACTAGAGAAGCCGTAGAAGGAAAGCGATCCCCATTCCCCTGCATCTCTCCCACTTATTTTGAAGTGACAGGGAAACAGATGATGTGCCACATTTTTTAAATTGTTACTGAACAGACCAAGCGAAGAGGAATGCATCCTTCAAAAAGCTATAGACAGCAACCATTTCAGGAATATGCTAAAAAAGCTTCCCTCCACATCTGTAAGTACACTCAGAGAACAGCGTTCAGGATTTTCTGGTTTGTATTATACTATTTGTCACAGGTCCGGGCAGTCCTTGCTGTGATGGTAAAATAGTAACTTTGGCTGTGATGGGAAATCCCAGAAACTGTACCGTCAGGTGCCGAATGGAACCGAGACTCTCTGATGTTCCACACACATTCCCTTCTCCGCTTTCTTACGAACGGTGAAGGGATTGCCTGGAAAGTAAGCCGGTTTTTAAGATACAACTAAGTAATACTACACAGCTTTCACAAGCCAAGTTATCCTAAAGCCTTGGCAAGGCTTTCGACACCCAGTGGTGTTTACCACGTGTGATAACTAACTTGGCTCTTCGTTAACATCTGCAGGACATACAAACCCCCGTCAGCCTCCACTCACAGCTTAGCACTGTGCAATAATGCCCTCTGATTTCAGAATGCACCAGAAAAATTAGGTACTCGGTTACACTTACTTTTCACCTATAAAAGCCTAATTTGCAGAGCTATTTTCAAAGATAACAACTTGGCACTTTCTCTGAAGGATGAGAACTCCCTTTCTTTATTGCACTGGAAAGACTCCTGGCAGATGTAAAGCACTTTTCTCCTTCGGTGCTGCACACCCAGTCTGCACATTAGAAGCTCACATAACTCCTGCCATAAAACATCCAAGCTAATATTGATTTGCTTAATTCACAAATTAAAATTTTCAAGTAAAATATAAAGACACTATTACCTTGCTCAACTTAAGCACACTTGTGATACACTTTCAGGCTATTATTAGTTCATCTAGTTATTCAGAAAAAACAAGACATAAAAAGTGAATTTCTAGGTTACCGCAGCATGCCTTTGGGTAGCATTATATAGCCTGGGAAGTGAAATAATCATTATAAAAATACACAGCCTGCCGTGCAGATGTTCTTTAACAAAATGAACCCTGTATTTATAAATCAGAAAAAACCCACAGATGAACAATATTTCAACATACACGCAATGACATCACTACCACAGCTGTAATAGCCCTCAAATCTCAAATATATTTTAATGTTAAATTAACTGATAAGCTATTTCTATTTTCCCAGTGTCAAAAACATTGCCAGCTTTTGGCATGACTACACTGTATTTTTAGGACTGGTGTCAGGGCAAATGTTATTTACAAGCACCTATGAACTATTTAGCATGCCTAAAATAAAACAAGAAAACCAAAAAGATCCAAACCCCAAACCAAACAGAAAAACCCCTTTAACTCTTACACATCTAATATATACAGCAACACTCCGGTGTACGTCTTCGAAAGGAAAAGAGCCTCAACCTTAGCTTCTCCTTTGCAAAGAGAAAGAAAAACTACTGAGGAGAGAAATAAAATGAACAGAAATTATACTGGCCTGTTTTCATACACCTTTTTTTCATAGCCGTGTTATGTATAACATAGAACTGTCTTTACTGTTGTTAGCAGTATTTACACAGCAAGCGGTCTGCAGAAGAACAAATATTTTCCATAATTAATTCACAGTGTTACATGTGATTCGTTGCCTAGCTATTGATGAAAACATTTAATTTAATAAAATCCAGCCTTTTCCTCTGTATTCCCTCTCCACATTCTATTGTCGCTAATTACAGCACCTTCTCTCTCTCTCTGTCTCTCACACACACACAGGGAAAGCTGCCAAGCAACTCCCTCTGGAGCCAATGTCATGGCTACTTTTCCGATTACCAGGCGGGCAGATGTGAAGCGCCGTGCCGAGTACCCTGTCCACAGGGATTAAGCGACTCGTGGCAGGATCCGCACTCTCGGATGAGTCAATCTGAAGTCCTCTTGCCCCGCTCTCAGTCGAGCCATCCCTGCTGGCACTAGTCACATTACACGTTACCGTTGCCAAAGTTAAACTATGAATGCTTATGTTCAGAAATGGAGCACCAAAATATGAATGAGGAGCTTTGGTACTAAAAATAACCAAAGTATTATCTAATTAATTAGATACTATAGTTTTCAACAGTTATTGCTTGAAACTTATTTCAGAATATTTTGCACAGATCTCTTGATTTTGTCCCGGATAAATTCACTCAGGACAAATATTAAGGATAAATAGCGGGCGATATAGTATCATAGAATCGTCTAGGTTGGAAGGGACCTTTAAGATCATCTAGTCCAACCATCAACCTACCTCTGATAAAAAAAAAACAAACCAAAACCCAAAAAAACCAACAACCCATCACTAAACCATGTTACATGTTACATCTTATATCACAGCAATGCACATCTTACCAAATTTCCAAAAGTCTATTGAATTCACACCAGAGGAATGATGAGCAACATAATAATTCTATTTAAGAAGTCAGTATTCAAATAAAATTTAATTTCACCTTGTCCAGAATACTCTCTTATCTTGTAAAAAAAATAAATAGTATCCCTACTATCTCATTTAAAAAAAATAAAATAACAAAAATACTGGCAAGTTAGCAGCAGTTTCAAAATACAAACAGAGATAAATAAAAGACAAAACAATCATCAACAAAAGTGATGATTCCCAACTCAAGCTCCTCTCCAGCTGTTCAGATGTGTACATACAGAGAATAAAATAACTGTGAGGCTGGTTTTCCTTCCTTGGGGAACTGTCTTTTCCATCACTGCAAACACCACTTTAAGCAATTGTCACATCTGAAGATCTCTTTGCCTACCCCTTTTTTAACAAAATGTACTATAAAGCTTGAGCAATAAAAGTATAAAATAGAGCAAAATTGTCACCGAATCTTAAATTTATTGACAAAACTCCTCCATACACATACAATTAAAAAGAAAGATAGATAAAGCTTCTTTTTTTTTTTTTATCCCCTTGAAATAATACCTTACATTTATCTAATCAGGTAGGTCAGCCTGTACAGGAAAAAGACAGCATTATCAGCTTCCTTAACTCACTATGTTCATAAAGTATAAACTTACAGTGTTTTAAGAAATGGCAAGCTAATACAATGTGACTAAGAACAAGCATGTATATAGAGATGATACTTGTTGGTTGGAATGTCTCATGAACTTCCTCTATCAGCTTTAATAGTCCTATATGGAATATTTGGAACACAGCATGAAATTCTGTACATAAGGAAGCAGTATTTTTTACCAAAACCTAAAGAGAAGTTGAACTCATACAGTTACAGAGACTATTATTTCACAATTTTCAGGTAGCCTATTACAGAAGGAGAAGTACACTAGCAAGGTAAAGGACAAGCAAATTTTCTGAACTAAATAATGAGACCTTCAAGAAAGGGACCTTCCTTTCAAGGAAACATCAAAGTCATGTACAAACAGAAGTGTGCAAATTTTTATGATTCTACTAATGTTTGTTCCAAACACAGTATATTGAAAAAAGGGCTTGTCCTCTACAAAATATTGATTTTTAGCAGTGAACTCTGACACACTCAATATCTTCCTGTCTCCTTGAAATTTTAATATAAATAGAAAAGTCTGAAAAAGCAGACACTTATATGGATCTAGAGTAAGGAAGATCAGCTAAGGCCTAATTCTCCAGTTTTGACAGTTGAATGAACATAGTCTCTCACGTTTTAGCACACTCTTGCTGGTTGTGCCAGAGACAGAATTTTAATGAAAGAACACATTTACCCATATAAACCATGTGCAAATGGATGATCCTATTTGCATTCTACGAAGAGTATGCAAATCCATCAAGCACATGCAAAACTGACAAGTAACAATTTCCATAAGCTACATATAAAGAAAATACTCCAAAATATTCAACAATCAGATGAAGTACAACTTCATTAACACAAAGGTTTGTACCTGAAAAGATTCCTCCCATTACCGTAGCAGAAAAGTTTGAAGTATCCAACTATTTTTCATAGCGTTCTCCTTTACCAGTTTCACACCACTCTATGCCTATTCTGCCATACGAATATTTGACATTAACAAAATTCAAAGTGTAGACCATCATTGTGTTTCCTTGCTGCACTAGTGAGCTTACTTTAAAAGCCTTTTAAATGGTCTATTGACCACACCCCTCCATTATTAACTCCTGAGACATAACGATGCTGTGATCTATAAACCTCAGGGCTTCTTTAACAGACCACAGAACAATCATTAAGTTAGCCCTTCCTCATACATCTTTGTGACTGCATTCCAATAAGCAGTGGAATGCAGTAAAAATATTGTTAGAGGAGTTCACTGGTGAAGATCAGAGTTAGCTGGAAAACCCAGCCGTCACCGTCCGTGATTTGCCACAGGTTCCATGACAGTCTGCCAGGATTTGCCCTACAAATTGTTCCGCGCTGCCTTAAGAGAGAAAAACTCCAGAAAATGCCTACAGGTTTCAAACTCCACCTTACCTAAGGCACTGGCTGATTCGAGAACCTGACCGCTCAGGGTTCACGCTGAGAAGTCATGAAACTGTTGGGAATTTCATTTCCTATCCAAACTGGTGTGTTTCGGGCAAAGAAATGTTATGGAAATTTCAATTTCCTAGAAAGTTTAAAAAAATCTGACTTTCACTCTGTTTTGGGAAAAGACCAAATCAAAGAGCTAACTGAAGACTGTGATTAACCTGGTGAACATTGTATGTCGTATGTTCTTGGTTGCATGCAAATTTCCATAATAAATTAATAACATTTAGAGACATTCTTTATCAAGCTCAGTGAGCTAAACATGGCTTACATTTGGGAATGCAAATACAGACACGAGTGATTACAGCTGCTCAGGAGGACAGAAGAGAACGGCAGAGCGATGAAGCCATGAGAATGGAGGGAATGTTTATCTTCTCAAGCCACTGTTTTATAAATACAAAAGCAGAGAAATCGACATTTTCATGCATACCAGGGTGTAATAAAGAGAAATACATAATATCTAGGTAATCTTTCACTTAATTTCACAGGCTCAAAATAATCTTAAGTAATCACTTTTCACCAGTAAGATCTAATTTTAACGGGCTCTTTCTAGCAAAACAAATACATAAAAAAAGCTGTTCGGAGGTTTTGGTACAGAATTGCTACTGCACATTTGCAGATGTAAGGAAGGCTTAAAACACCGGCTTCCAATGGAAGCTCAGGAACTAAAACCAGAGGGTTACATATGCAAACACACTGCAGTCACTTTTTTTAAGAGAAGATTTGATTCTAGTAATCCATTCTTAATTTAAGACAGTGAAAATAAACATGCTTATACTTCTTAACGCAGGAAGGTTATAAAGCAATAAAGCAATGACGTGCCCGGGTAACACATCTGACACATCTGCTACTTTGCTAATTTTGGTTTCGTTTAAACAGAGATCCCAAAGAAAAATGCCCACATTTCAAACTCTTCTGCCCAGTTTTTCAACTTGGTAGCAAACGCTGCACTGCAACAATTGCTTTAAATATATTTTGAAGTACTGGCGGAAGGGTGAGAGATCGCCCAGTTTATTGTGAAATGTAAGAAACTGATTAATTTCTATTTAGCAGATGAGAAGCTTAAACTCAAAATGGAGAACATACACAACAACTAATTAAGTGTGAATATTCATTCAAAGATGTCAGTCTGGACCAATGTACATAATGACTTCAGTATACTAAGCTTCTAATCCACAATACTAAGTCAAAACTATCCCAGAGAGACCCAAAAAATTACTAAAGTCTTTCCCTTTCAGATGAATTTTATTTTTCTCTTTCCCGATGAGTAAGTTTAACCATCCACAAATTGAAAATTAATACCTAAGAAAGTTTCCCATACAAGAATCTATGTGCAACTGGAAAAAATCAAACGCAGCTTTGCCCCAGGCTAAATTTTTGTTAGCAACTACAGTGTTTGGAACAAAGCTTTGTGCTTAAATTGGTAATAATTAAGGTAGGACAACTGTGAGGTGAAACTTCTGAAAAAAAAAAGACCCATCACAAAAACTCAACATGGGCAAATAAATTAGCAATTGATGGCTTTTGAGATTTCTTAGTTGCAATATTATTCATTCACTGTGAGGTATTCTCTGTCACATATTTTGCATTCTTTTTCAACTCAAGATGAAAGGCTTGAAACCTGAAGTAGAAATTCTTCTACAGAAAAAGCAGTGTTGAAAACACTACTGGCATAAACCAAAATATAAAGTACTGATTCCCAAAAAACCCATGAACAGTTCAAATGTAAACACATTTGAACCTAACTGACTCATTTTTTTCTGGAATAATTATTTGGAGCATTATTAAATCTATTATCCACTGAATACTGATTAATGAGTGCATGAAAAGGAGAATAATTCTGTTATCATCTAGTAAGCTCTTAGGAATGGCAGTTTTACAATACAGAAGTCATAGCAGAGTTCTGCTGTTTCTTTATGGGAGAGTCCTACTCTCTTCAATAAGGACAAAACCAGTTGGTCAATATAAACCCCCACTATTTACAGTGATTTAATTCACTATAAAATGATCTGATATTTTATGATATGATACAGAAATCTTCAGGCTTTACCCGTTATGAATTATACAGAATAGTCAAATAAAAGCCAACCACAGAAAATTGTTCTAGTTTATGTGACAGAAGAAATTTTCAGAAAATCTTCTGCTACTTCCTAGACCGGGAACTACGCACATGGCCAGGATGTGAAGATACCACTATATCGTTCATGGGGTTTAAAGGTATTCATTAACTTACTTATGGATTATGGACATTCTGATAGTCAAGGCAGAGAATCCTTCCGAAAAGTCAATCACTACTTATTGATGCTTCTGCTGTCTTACAGAGAGAAATGGATGTACTAACTCCCTCAGTCTGCACTTATTTGCAGTTTGTTGAAGTTTGATGTATCCTCTATGCTGGATGGGGTTCAGGTTTATAAGCATTTATTTTTGCTGAGGTTTATTCTACTTGTGTTGCAGAAGGTTAACTTAGTTTTTGAAGACTAAAAGCGAAAAATGGAGCAGTGTGGGCTGCTGAAGTTGAATTATGTAAATAACGACTAAAAACATCCTTCTTCACAAAATTAAACAAGAAGTATAGGTTAAAGTAGACGTATTTTCCAAAGAAATAAATCAGTTCAATATTAACTTTCTCTTTTACGATAAAGAAATCTTTCTTTTATGACTAAGTTTCTAACTTTACAACGGTTGGACATGCATATACAATTGTCAACAAATATGGGTGAAAGACACAAGAATAAGTATTTATGACTAAAAATATCAATCCCTATCCAAGTCTTCAATTACTTGAATTTTCGAATGGATTCCTAGTATATAGTGGCTCCACTGACATAAAAAAAACCATCACAAAACACCTGAATTAGGCAGAATTTTTACAGTATGCATTTTGATTCCCTACTGCATTAAACATTCTATAGAATACAGTCTCTCAAATATGCGTCAGGTAGCCAAAGCACTCAAGAAACTTTTCAATCATCCAGATCCAAAGTTTGTAATTCTCCCTGTTTAATTATGCCATTGCACTCCACAAACAGAAAGCCTTTTCTCGAACTATTGGTCAAGCCATTTTGCAAATCGGCTGGCTCCTGGCAAGCCGGACCGTCGTGAGCTTCAGTCCATTAGTATGACAGGTAGTGCTCTTACTAACAACTGCTTTTTACTCCCTCTGACAAATGTGCTCTGTGCCACGGCTGACGTTTGTGTAGTAATCAGGACTGATGGATAGGGACGCCAGCGCTGCCGAAAGTGCCCCCCATTTTAATGCGAGCGATTTGTCAAATGTGCTGCTATCGCGCTGCTGTCAGGCACAGCCAGGAAAGCACTCTGTCATCTTTCCACCAACCAAGGTCACTTTGGCAGGGACAGGAGGACTCTCCAATGAAATGTTCATCTTTATTGGCCATGTGAATGGCCTGGGCTTCACGGCATTCAATTTATTTTAAGCAGGCCTAAAACTTCCTGCAAAATGTCCTTGTTATCACATACTAAATTAAAACATAAAAAAAAAGCACATTGAAGCCAAAGTTGCACAGTTAACTATACAAATTTGGAGTTTCAGAAGTGCAGACTTACTGTAAATCCCTTCTTGTCAGGTTCTCACAAGACAGATTTAATTTAAGAATTATTTAACAATCTAATGACTTTTGCCACCAGAACACCTTAAAATACAAAGACAACACAGTATGGAACAACGATTAAAGGATCAAAGTGACAAACCTACAAAATATATCTGCGTATCATCATGAAATTTTGAGTAAACTGAAGTCCCTGAAAACAAGATATACAGATATTGAGAAAAGTAGAACGTTTACTCTCTGCCGTCTGACATGACGAGATTAGGAAACTTTCTGCACTAATTGTCATCTTGGAGAATATTATGAGCTTTTTTTGCAGTACAGTAGCCTCCAATTCTTAAGTATGCTTTTTCTTTTTAAACATTTTCCATTTTTTGTTGTGCCAAAGCTCAAAAATATAAACACACCAATGGGATTTAGACGTTTATGGATTTTATAAAAAAAGTTATCTATGTATCTAGTCACTTAGATAAAAACCCGATCTTCAGTGACCTTAATGCAAAATGTGCGAGCAAAATTATACCCAAGGCATTTGTGAAGTAACAGCATATTGGAAAAAAAAAAAAAGTTTTTTACAGATCAACCCAGAATGTAATAGGAAAGTCCTATCATTCCTCTCACTTACGTCAACGTAATATGAGTTTGTCCATGAAGCAAAAAACAAATCAGCCCGCGCACACACCACACTTGCCTACCACTCCATTCTAAATCTTGAGTACTTATTGACAAAAAAAATCAAAGCCTCTAAGAAAGTATAATTCAAGGTAAAAACCCCACGAAACACATAGGCAGAAAGTAGCTATAATAAGAGAAAATAAGATAAACCAAACCACACTAATCTTTTTCCTACTACAAACACTGGGATGGTGTGGGCAGCCCCCCCCAAAGTTACTCTCACAGCTACATCCGCTCCAAGCCTGGTGGCAATTATTTTGGTTTTAAAGGTTTGCAAACATGAACTAAAGAGAGTCTGATTCACAAACACTGGCGCTACATCTTCTTTTGCCATGCATTCCTCCTGAGATCCAGATCAACCGACAACGGCTGAGAAAACCTCTACCACCGCAAAGTCACTCTCAAGGCTCCTGCTCACATCCCAGACTGTGAGCACCACTGAGCTGTTTGACAAAACCCTCACACAGTGTAAATGCATTATCTCTAACTTGAGTGGACATTCATTCTGTGACTGTAAAGCAAATATGCACTTACTCTTTTGGTGACCACAGAAAAACTACTCTCTTCCTTTCGCTGCAGCATATCATCACTTCACATTGAGAGAGACTCAAGGATTAGGCAGAAAGAGATGTTGGAAAGCTCAGAAACCAAAAAAAGGTAGGCATTCGTTACATTTTATTTAGAAATTGATCTAGCCGAAGAACGGCTGTCTCATATGAAACATGCTAAAAACCTAACAGGACATTTGACTAGGCTCTCTTTAAAGGTCTGCTGCTTTCCTTCCGACCAGTTCTTTAATAAAAATTTACATCAGGTAGCGATCTCAACTTGCTACTAAAAATGTAAATACGACCTCTGTGCCAGAAGGCCTTTGTTTGGCTGCAAACTGTGGCTTGGTATTACTAAAAGCATAGAAGGTAAATAATGACTACATAGCTACACAGGTGAGTGTCAAAAACATTCTATTCTCTTCTTGGTCAAATTTCTGGGAAGCGTGAGAAATATGTGACAGCAGCATCTGGGAATACAGTTAAGGGAAAATAGGATTTCTTGCGAAGGAAGAACTCGTGCTGTTTTTTCCATTGAAATCTTGAATACTCTGTATCAGACAAAGAGAGATTCATCCTGCAATCGTGGGTGAAACTTCTGCTGTTATAAAAAGTTGATACCAAAATAGTAAGTGTATGAGACTCCAAAAATTACCTCTCGTACAGGTTACAGTAGAGAAGTACAAAAGAACAGCAGAAAGATATCCCCAGACCCTGTGTTTCTTTAGAAATGGGTATCACCACATAAAAGTTAACCAAACCTGTGTGAAACTACAGTAACAATAGGTATGGGATAGAAAGGAAGAATATCTGTACTTTAAGTTGTGGGTGCCCAGAAAACAAAAAATAAGAAAGCAGCTGAGGTTGAATGAAAAGATCTGAGAAGCAGCATAGGGAAAAAACTGAAACCAGAAAAACAAAACCGTGGACAGGTGGAAACTGCAAAAATCTAACTGCAGCAACGATTAATGGAACCGTGCATTCAGGATGTAGGTATGACTATGTGTGTACATCTCTCTAATTTATAGGAAAATACATATGTGCAAACGCTATCATAAAAACTTTTCAAGTTGATCAACCACAATGATGGAAAGCTTTTTCCAGTCTCAGTTTAATCTCTCCAGATCTCTCCTCATATGAAAATAAGGGTATCACAACCAGGTCTCAAACACAAGCACTTGCACAGATTACATTTGGACAACTGTATATAAACATATGCATTGCTAACACATAAATAAATGCACACTGCAGAAACCATACAAATAGAATCCATCAGGGAAGGGAGGGCTTTGGAGAAAGAACAGCAGCAATTCAAAGTCCAAAAGTTAAACTTCGATATTGTACTTGAGGACAATCCTAAAAGAAATTAGCATTCATGGCTGCATACAATATAAATCAGTAAAATTAATCACACGGAGAAGTAATAAAGAACGTGGGAGCTTTAAAAAACAAATATATATTACCACACAAACACAAATTATCATCATCAAACCAAGAAAAAGAGCAATTTCTAACCTGCTCTCACACCGATATCAAGGAAACACTTTCAGCCTTCCTTATCAAACAGTAAATATTCATAGTCTTGTTCTCACAGATTCCTGGCTAACCCTATTCCCCGTATAAGCAGTGAAAAGTTGAACACAGGTATATTTTTCAGTTTTCTCAGCTAAACACTTCACACTGCCTATGAAATATTTGAAGAAATCCTAGGAATTATTAAATTATTTGAAAAACTTCAAACAACAAAAATTTACTTTCTGAAAAATGACTGTAAGCATAACTCCAACTAAAAATACTGAATTGTAACTTTGTACAAGATGAAGAGTTGAGATATATCTCAGTTCAGTCTATGCCTTAGAAGTAACCAGAAAATTACTCAACAGACAAAGAAGAGTTATTAAGCACGCTAAATAATGATAAAATGATAATTACACTGGAGATTTGTCTTAATAAATGAGATGCGAAGGGGTCTTTATTATCCACCCATGTGCGTGTAGAATTTAATTAGTTATCACCTATAAATGCTAATACCAGAGCTGCCAATCAATCTCTTACACAGTAATTGAGGAAACTCCCCAAAATATCAGAAGTGAATGGTGAAGAACCCTCTGGTTAGAAAACAGTTAACCCAACAGCAATATGGAGAGAAGGAATTCCTCAGAGAGCCTAAAGAAAGATATGTTTTCATCTCATTATATCTACCTTCATAATTATAACAAACTCATCAGCCTCTAGATGAATACCACGTATAATCATTTTCCTGCATATTTTCCAAAGCAGGAAACTTAACAAGATATAAATGCTACAGACTAATTTAGGCTATTTGCAGTTCTCATCTCGAACTCAAATAAGAAGAAAAGAAGTATAGTTAAGCTAAAAATAACTAGATTGAGACTTTTGCTTGTTTATTTACTGTAAAATCCTTGCTCACAGCCAGGTAAGTAACAGGTTTATCCTTTTTAAAGGAAGGTAAATTTAGAGAATGGTTATACTAAAGTATTTAAATAATAAAAAAGTAATAAAATAACCAGAGAAGCTGGGATGCTTCTAATCTACCTAAATGGCTGCTTTCATGAAAACGTTTTAAAATACATTTAAAAAACCCAAACACCAAAAAAACCCACAAAACCAAAAAATACTAAAAGATTACCCAACCAAAGCTTAATTTCACTTACTTACACTAATATGAAAAAAACAAACTAGAGGATTACATCCAGTTGAACAAAATCAATCACATATGAAGTACAGCAATAACGATCAGGAAAATCCTGACCCACCCCGTGGAAGTGGAGCTCTGCCAGAAATACATTTCTTGGCAAGGCTCTGTGCCCACTAATTAGAGACTGAACCATTTGGGGAAAGTTACTCTGTGTCCTCAGGAATTGATACAGAGCTGTCCAAATCCACCTACCTCTCCAAAAGTGAAATTGTGTTGTTACACATATTGGCACAGAAGAGGACGAGGCAGGAGCGTCCAAGGCGAATCAGGAGGATTACAGCTGAACTGGGGGATAGAGGGTGGGTGTCCGTACACATGCACAACACCTGCTTTCTATTCCCCCCAGAAAGGCAGTATTTTTCTTCATTAGCTGACTGTGCTGGAGACACACAAAGCTGCCAAACCTTTGCTTCCACAGTAGCGATGCTGCTCCATGGCTCCAACACTAAGATCACTGAAGGAAGTAAAAGGCTATCCCCTGAACATAGTTGTTTTTATTGACACATACAGAAGAGGGAACTAGTGAATACCCGTGTACCCATTGACACCAAACACAAATTTCCTGTTTAATCCCAAACCTTTCAAACCTGTTTTCTTTACAATCTACCTCACAGTGTCAATATGGAATTGCAGAGAGGAGAGACACAAGAGTTATCTGAAGACTGGTCCCAGCACGGACTTGCTCAACCACGGCTCTATGTTCCCTGCTTCACACGCTCAAAAAGGAATTCCCTTCTAAAGAGTTGGTGTGCACCACTCCAGTTGGGATCTCCTAAAGTTTTTAAACAAACTGCTATGAATCATGGTAAGCACACCCACCCCATTTGGAAGTTACAGAAATTTATCCATTTCTGAAGTTACCAGGGCAGTGGGAGCTCTGCTTTAACAAGCCTTAGAATTTGACCTGACAAGGAAATTGGTTTCAAACATACCAAATAGACTGAGATCTCTTTTAAGTCTTAATAAGCCTAACAGAGGTGTTTCTGATGTGACGTGATTAAACTATACACTGAAGGAGAATGCCGCTTTTTTTTTTCTACTTTGCAACTTAACAACCTTAAATTTCACATATTATGGAAAAAGTATTTAAAAATGCCCCTTTGCCCCCAAATCTCAAGCAGTATTAGCAGATAACTTATGACTGATAACAATGAGCAAATGCATACGGATAGAGGGAAAAAGAATTGACACAATCATTTGCATTTTTTTACAAACTATTCAAGAAGTTTAACACAAAACAATTCAGTTTCATTTAAATGTTTATTTGTTTGCCAAAAGCATAATTTACACAAACACTAAAGACAATTCACAGCTTTGCAAAAATAGCTACCGTGTCTATGGTAGCTATATTTGACCTGAAATAACGGATTGAAATGATGCAAGTACAAAGATTTCGAACCTTTTTTTTTAGAAAAAACCCAAACATATTAGCATAGCAGGGGTCCCACTATCCTTCCTGTCAGCGTGCTTTGCACTGCCTTTGTGCGCTGATCATTATGCTTGAAAAGGTCATAAAAGAGAAAGGAGACCAAGAAAAACAGCCAGAAGCGGAGGGAATATCTGAGAACTCCAGAGAACAGCCCCGGGTGCTGACTCACGCTGTAACCACACCGAGCGGGAAACGAGGCCACCGCGGAGAAAACGATGGGGAGCCCGAACCCCTCACTGCCTTCGGGAACGCGCAAACTCTGTGTTTGATAAAACAGCACACAAAAGGAGGAGTCACAACTTTCAAGCAACAGCCTTGTTTGGAAGATCCTCTGGACTGTGTCGCTGCCCGGGGCTCCTGGCAGAGGGCAGAGGAGCGGGGTGATCTGGCCCTCTCCCGCCACCCACCCTCCCACGATGGCATCGGCGTCCCCAGGCAGCCACCACAGCAGCTCCCCGTTGCTTGGGGGAAACGTCGCTGGAGATCTTGGCTCAGAGAGATCACCCCGAATGCTGACGGTACACTGGAGACACTACCTGCCCCCCTGCCCGACTCTCAGTGTCTTTTTAGCTGACTATTATTCTCTACTAATCAAGTAAAGCAGACTAATAACTTTCCTATTCAGACATAATTCATTATCCTTATTTACCCAAGCTGGCAAAATTTAGAAAGATTATTCCTTCCAGCCTTTTTAATTACCAAAATTCTACTTGCTTTAAAATACCATAGTCTCCCTTGAGTATTCAGCAGAGCTGAAGATCACCATGGCAATAAGAAAATGGTGCCAATGTTATCTTGGCACTGACTGTCTACAGATCTCAGGAGACTTAGCACAGGAGAAAATTGAGCTCATGTAAAAGCAGGAACGAACTCTCTCTAATGATTTTAATATACCTTTTATTTTTGCTAATTTGATGTTAAAGAACTTGAATAAAAAATCCCCAAAACTTAGAAGCATACACTTTCCTCAATAGACAAGCAAAACATCTAATGAGTTTACTACTTCACGGTGAAATCCACTTCACTTACACACAAAAAAAGTAATGTCCTGCAGTTAGTAGCTGGATGTATGTGAAAATGTTGCCAAAGCATTGGAGGAAAGAAAAACAACCCACATGAAAACAAAGTTTGAGAAGAAAAAAAAAAATCTGGAGTTTTTCAGATCCCTTTAGATCTTAGATTCAGGCGATGAAGCTTTTCTACAACCAAAACAACCAGACACCAAGAGTTCTGCTTTCCCAGCGATAAAGTGCCCGTCTTTGGGGTTTGGTTGTGTTTGATTTTCCTTTTTTTTTGTTTTCTCCCCCTTCCCTAAACCATGTCAAGGAGACAAGAGATACCTTTTATCAGGATTACATCAGTAATGTAACGCAGAATACGATCACACGAAACCTGGCAGCAATACAAATGAAGAGGAAATGGAGTGCAGTGATTGCTCCGAACTTTTAACCGAGCCTGTAAGAAGCCACTGCAGCAGGGGAGCATCTCCTGAAGGCCAGGTACCACACAGACAACAGTGACAACAT
This sequence comes from Arenaria interpres, assembly GCA_013399435.1. Taxonomy (NCBI): domain Eukaryota; kingdom Metazoa; phylum Chordata; class Aves; order Charadriiformes; family Scolopacidae; genus Arenaria; species Arenaria interpres. The sequence goes on from VXAK01028549.1 coordinate 113,355, forward strand.
ACACCAGAGGAAACTGCTCCTAAACCACGTAGGTCAAGATAATAAACAAAAGAACACCTTCCCCTCAAATTTACTGTAGCGCCAGCACAACTGCAGGCCTTCCTTTTTACGGTATCAAACCAGCCACTGAAACATTATGTTCTTTTGTAGTCAGCAAACAGGACAGAGAGGGAAAATAGACTGTATGTTATCCCAGTGCCTACACACACAAAAGGACAAACCAATTCTGTACGAGTTGAAAGATGCATTCACAATTTCAATGAAGAATGAAAATGCTATATTGCAAACAACCAAAGAGGGATTTAAGTCCATATAGTGCTGAGTGGGATAATCACTCTGAATTAGGAGACTTCAATGTGAAAAGAAAATGCCAATTCCGTCAAGTCTCATTTTATACATCTGGTTTCTAATTTGCATGTGCCACTCTTCCCATATACCCACAGAATAATTTTGCAACTGGTTAATATAAACTTGACATTTTTCTTAAGGAAGGAAATGGAACATACTAGAATCTTGTTTTACAATGATATATTACTTGCAGCAGTATTTCTGCTTAAGATATGTTTTGGGGGAGCAAGGAGAAAGATGACAGTGGAGGGTGGGGGAACCAACAGCGACTCTTCCACATCTTGCATTCTGATGGTCAGAGCACTGGCATTGAGGGTATAAAGGCCATATGCAACACTGGGCTTTTACAGTCAGAAGGGTCTAGGATATTCAGATCTTTGATTTGAGTCAGATACGTGCTTCAGCCAGTGTCATTTGCATCTGTCACAAGTGCCAGAGCTACCAGGGTACAAATTCATTCACAAATTAAACTCAATGTTTTAATTCAAAAAGCAGACATTCTGATGCAGATAGCCGTTTTGTTAATGAAGATGAAAGGTTCATCAGCGGGCAGAGAAGAAATAGTATCAAAAAAAAACCTCTACATGTGCTAGCACACAAAACTACTGGCACCCGGATAGCTCTAGTTTCATACACAGGTATCACAAACGCTTTGTACAAAACCTGCACTTCAGCACGGATTTGAAATACAACGCTACGATTGCACAGAAAGCACTCCTATGTTGCAAAAAGGATATTGCATTTCACATTAAATTAGTTCAGATCATCATGAGTAATAACAATTCCACTGGTGAGGCTGGAAAAGGCTCAGTGCTTATGCAAGCTCGTGGGAACATTTTAGCAAGAAATACCAGTTGCACTTGGGATAAGTATGGCTGGTAAAGACAACATTAAAGTTCCCATAACAAAAAAAAGAGTGATATCCTGATGAAAATTACTGGAGTTTGAGATAGAAAAATATGAACAGAGACTGTTGTCCTTTGCCATGTCAGCTTTAATTTCCTAAAAGGTCCAATCATCTGGTTCCACTAAGTTGAAATCAGCAGGACTACAATTCACATATCCCTCCGAAAGGAAGCGTAGCTGGTCACCAACACACAAAAGCATCTCAAGAACTTATCATCACTTCCTATTTAATAATAGAATTATATACGGATAGGTTATTTTCTGCCCTCAAAACCTATGCATTTCCAATAAACATTCCTAGAAGAAGATCTCTCTTGAACTTTTCAGGATGGACTCTTCAACTGATGCATGTGCAACCGCAGTTCCCCTGTTGGACACAGAGCGGGGCGGGCAGCAGGAGGAGGATGACGCCTCTCAAACTGCCGGGCCTCCCGACAGCTGCTTAGCACACGCTTTCTGAAAAATAACAGAACTATCTGCTGGATTACAGTTAGAACAAAGCTAATCCTGACTCAATTAGCTTCTTGGCTTTTCCCCCATGTGGTATGCCAGTATCAGAAAATTGCAAGAAAGAATTAATTAATTTACAGTTATTTTAAGATATTATGCTCAACCTTTCAGGTTACTTGCCTTCCCGTAACAAGGCTCTATTCTTGCCAAGTTATTTTTTCCAAGGACGTTGTTTCAGATGTGACCAAGACTAAACCTGTGATCCAAACAAGAACAGATCATCTTGCTTAGCTGAAGTGTCCTATGCAGACACAACTACTCAGCCAAGTACACGCAAAAGGGCATAATCTAGCTCTTTAAATATAAATGGATGGCGCAGGTTACAGACCCCTGTGCATAGCATTCATGTATTTTAGTTCTCCATTCTTCATCCAAACCCACATAACTGAAACCATATTTGGAAAGACAACTTTTGCCATTTAATTTAAAGAAATATTCAGTAACAAAAGTATACAGAAAAATAACGTTAGCTGTAGAAAGCTCCTTCTGACAGTCAAAATTTATTTTGATTTGAAAGGACTAAGCTACTTTTTTAGACTTCAATCTTCCTTTTGAGCTGAATTAGAGTAAAATAAAAGTGCTACTGAGTCTGGAGAGGACCAAATTTCAAAAGAACAATTACTAAGTAGAATCAATGATCTTCGGTTGTTAGATACACTACTTTACCACATTATGGAAATTAGACTGAAATCTTTCTCTTAGGTTATTAGCCCAGGGTTTAACAACTGACCACTATATCTGCATGAAAGTTACTTCATTTATGACTTTGCAGTTCTTTACCTCTATGTTTAGCTACTTCCACCTACTCTGAGTGTTTCCCTTAAGCATTGCATTTTTGTTTTACAGATTAAAATGAAAATACTGCATACTTTATTAGGTTTGGCTCTCCTGTAATTACATTTGGGATAAGAGACCAATGTTGTTTGTCAACGTAAAATGCAACTCTCTGGCACAAACATTTTATTTGCTTGTTGTTTCTCCTTCCACCTCTCTGGCATATGTCAAATGTTTAAACAATATCATCTTGATGGCAGATTAATGTTACTACTTAATGTACAAGGTCAGCTTTCCAGTGCAAAAAGCAAACTGAGAAAATGTAATTGTTTTAAAACTTTTTAAAAAAAGTTTAAATTTAATCACTATGTATTGAAATGAAAATAAAACTCACATTTGAAAAAAACCCAACAAAACCCCCGAAACATAAACTCATGCCAGCACTTTCCAGTTTACAGTATGTTCTAAAAGAGCAGTTTAGAAGCATATGAACAAAAATATAGTAGTGTAGGTTTGAAACAAAGAAGTTGTAATGAAAAGACTCCTGTAAAAGGCCTTCTACTAACTATATTCCCAAAACGCTGTAGCACTACAGAACACAGCCCACTATGATTTAAGGCTTTTCACACAGTCCTCCACAACATCCTTCTCTCTAAATTGGAGAGATGTGGATTTGATGGCTGGACTGTTCAATGGCTGAGGGATTCATTAGACGGTCACATCCAGACGGTAGTGATCAATGACTCAATGTCCAGATGGAGATCGGTGACAAGTGCTGTCCCTCAGGAGTTCATATTAGGCCCAGCACCGTTTAGTATCTTTATCAATGACATAGTGGGATCAAGAGCACTCTCAGCAAGTTTGCTGATGACACCAACCTGAGTGACGTAGTTGACCTGCCTGCGGGACAGGATACCATCAAGAGGGACCCAGTCAAGCTCAAGAAGTGGGCCTGTGTAGACTCACAGATTCGACAGAGTTGGAAGGGACCTCTAGAGATCATCTAGTCCAACTCCCCTGCTAAGCAGGATTGCCTAGAGCACATTACTCGGGACTGCATCAAGGCAGGTCTTGAAGATATCCAGAGAAGGGGACTCTTCTCTGAAGAGTTTACACTCTCTTACACTTCTCTGAGGTTTACACTCTCAGAGAAGGTGTAAACCTCATAAGGTTCAACAAGGCCAAGTGCAAGGTCCTGCATATGGTTCAGAGCAACCCCCAGTATCAATACAGGCTGGGGGATGAAGGGATTGAGATCAGCCCTGAGCAGAAGGACTTGGGGATGTTCATTGATGAGTAGCTCAATATGAGCTGGCAGCATGCGTTCGCAGCCTAGAAAGCCAACTGTATCCTGGGCTGCATCAAAAGCAACGTGGCCGGCAGGTCAAGGGAGTTGATTCTGCCCCTTTGCTCTGCTCTTGTGAGACCCCACCTGGAGTACCGTGTCCACCTCTGGGGCCCCCAACATAAGGAGGACATGGGAGAGAGTCCAGAGGAGAGAGACCACAAAAATGATCAGAGGGCTGGAGCCTCTCTCCTACGATAGGCTGAGAGAGCTGGTGTTGTTCAGCCTAGAGAAGTGAAGGCTCCGAGAAGACCTTATTGCTGCCTTTCAGTACCTAAGGGGGCATATAAGAAAGATGGGGACAAACTTTTCAGTAGGACCTGTTGCAATACGACAAAAGATAATGATTTTAAACTGAAAGAGGGTAGATTTAGACTAGACATAAGGAAGAATTTTTTTACAATGAGGTTGGTGAAACACTGGAACAGGTTGTCCAGAGAGGTGGTAGATTCCCCATCCCTGGAAACATTTAAGGTCAGGTTGGACTGAGCTCTGAGCAGCCCGGTCTAGCTGAAGATGTTCCTGCCCATTGCAGGTGGATTGGACTAGATGGCCTTTAAAGGTCCCTTCCAACACAAACTATTCTATGACTGTGTGTAGTAAGATTTTCAAAATAAAACTTGGTTCTATCAGAAGAAGTAACCAAGCTGTATTAATCTACTGATACACCACAAGTGACCATAGTGGCTGAACCACACTGTTAGATGCACAAAAGATCATTAACCAAACAGAGTAAGGCTAAAGGGTCCGAAGGTAATAGCAGTTAGATAATTCATGTATTTACTCGTCATGACATCCGAGAAAAATTTTAGTCTTTAAACAGTCATGTTTCACTCCACTTATTCTCTTGCACACGCACTACGCTTTGCACCTGCACAATGCAGAATCAAACCCTCCTTACTCTTGTCACCGTCATCATTCACATCTCCTTCGTTCACATGAAAGTGTACGCAACAGTCCTGCAACATTGCCCTTCATCACAATTGTCATTCAAACGATTTCTTTCTTGCATCACCTGTATTGCCAACCCTTGTTTATTGACCTCCATCATTTGCATACTTGAAATTATACAAATTAATTAGTACACTAACTGCTACTGAATTTCTGTTCTACTAAATATGTTCTGAAAGGATGTAGCAAAATTCTGAAATACAAAATTCAAATAAAGAAATGTAATATATACTCCCTCGTTCTATCATTATCATCTAGGTCCTACTGATTAGAACAAAGATTCATTCTGAGATTCAGTAGAACAAATTCATTTTCTAAAGTAAGCACATTTCTGTTAGTAACCTCTTATTTCAAATTGCTCATAAGCAAGAAGAAAACCCTTAAAATATTCAGATACTACATCTTCATGTAAGTAGGTTGTAATTAGATTATTAACTCAACAATGCATAGGTCATACCTTCCCACATATTTGTTCAGCACTTAACAAAACCAGACTTTGACCTACTGAGACATGTGGACTCTGCCCAATGTAAACCAAGAAGAGGGTGGTTTCAGCAGGGAAAAGAGTTTGCTGACAAATCACTTGATTTGGTTCCAGTTGTAACACTGACCTACTTGCATAACATACTGTAAGGAATTTAAATTTCACCACTTTTATAAAAGAAAAGACAACCTATTTACTCAACAATGAAGAAACAGGTTACTGGTTCCTGGTTTTATATTTTAAGTGAGCTGATTATCTAGGTGCAATTCTTACAGCATATGAATTCAGGCTTTATCTTTCCAACATTCATAGGAAGGGTGAGCAGTTGTAATATTCCATTCTGGGAACTAATGAATGCAGAAAGACAAAGAACTACCCAACCCCTTTTCTCCAAGACTGATTATTGCCAGTGACAGAAAACAGACCCAAGTGCCTGACCACATGTGAGCAAGCACGTGTGTGTAACAACTGCAAGGCCCCCACAAACTTAACTGAGAGAATACTGCAAACATTAATTAATATTTATAGAGCACTCAATCTCAAGTGCTTCTGTAAAGACCTCTCTCTTTTGCCTTCTTGGTTTCTGTTATCAAACATGCAGGAGGCATAAATAAATACAGGTAGAACGTAAAAGGTACTCACATGACTATTACTGATTGCACTTTAACAAAAAGTACTCCATTTCTCTTCTATCAGCTCCTTCTCTAGCCCTTACTACTCACACACAAGATCCTAGCTATTCATATTAAAGTGAACTGTTGTATTTATAGTCAACACTATGGTAGAACCAAACACAAACATTGAAGAAAACAAAGAAAAAACAGTTATGAAGACTCCAATCCTTACAAGAATTTTCTGAGTTAATAAATAAATTAAAAAATAATGGTAAAGTATCTGCCTTGAATAATAATCCCTTTTGTCTTTATTTAAAAAAAGAAAATTATTAGCTGGAAGCATTTCATGAATCAATCTAATCCCAACTCAATATGGTACGCACATCAGTATATCAGATATTGTTTATCTGAAAAGTTACACTGACGAGTCCCTCTCAACTTCTCTTGCAATATTTGTTTGAAATCTTCCCCTTTTTGATCCTGTTCTGAAATCAGAAGCAAGTTGCCTCTAGCATTTGGAATTTACCTGTCAAATAAATCTCCATGAAACACTTGGGAAAAAAACCCCATACACATCAGGTGCTGAAAAAGTTACATATGGCCTCTTTCACCACTGGAGGCAGAGAGCACCTCTATACCTGATTTTTTCTACCCCCACCTAATAAGTATTAATGCTTCACATTCCTCCTACTGTGAACTTTTAAGAAATCTTTCCTCTAAGTAAGATGTGCTATCTCTGGAGGTAGTTTATACACCTCAAAATAAGCAACTACCATTCCATGTAAGATAGTTTCCCTCTTACCACTTACACCACTTGTTTTCCTCCTGTTTGCTTTACATTTCAATTTATACTTTTCACGTAGTACATTTATGAAAAAAGGAATAAGGTGCTTTCATGGTTTTGGAAACCAATCAGAGTATTACAGTACCAATGCAATTAAATAATTAAAAATATAATGATCTTGACTGAAGAGGTATTTCAATATACCTCTTGGCATAATGACAGCAATCGAAAACCCTTCT
>VXAK01028549.1:120337-142578 GCA_013399435.1 Arenaria interpres
TCTAGACTGCAGCCTACCTGGCACTTGCTTATTTATCAACTTATTCGTTTCTAGTCTGTTTACAAAGCGAAGACAATGAAGGAAATCTCAAGGGGGTTTTGTTGTTTTTTTGGGGGTGGGTCTGCTTGAAGTGCTCTCTGGCATTAAGGAAAAGACTCCCATTGAATGATAAAGGACTCACTGTTACACTATTACAGGAGAGGAATTGCATTAACCCCTGCCCTTCCCCATTGTACTCGCTGCCCACTGGAAACAACAACAGAATTACTAAAATCCCACACTCTCTAATGGGATGGTAATGGGATTCAGAGGCCATTAGGGTAAAGGCAATCCATATTTTACAGTTTAATAAGCTCTTGCTGAAGATGCTGGATCCCCCTTCAAAGCCAACAATTACTGATTTAGTATTAACAAATCCACAACAACTGTCAAGATTGCAGAATGCATTCGAGATGAAGTCAGCAGCTTATGGTGACAGACTTTAAAACGCGTGTAGAAAAATGAAACCACTTAAATTGAAATAATTTGTAATTTTACAGTGATACTGGTTATTACTGTCATTTCAGATTTCTTTACATCCAAATCTCTTGGTTACTCAAGTTTGCACATAATTCTCTCCGAGTTCTGTGGTGGCTGTTTTTGGAGGCAAGCATTTCTGTCCTGTTTTCTAAGCATACACCTCTTGTCACAAAGAAATAAAACAGTGAACACAGAACGAGAAGAGACCAATTGAGTCATTAAATCAAGTTCTCTACAATCACGGAGACAATTTATCAATATTATGATTACCTTTAAATGGATTGTCTACCCGGCTGCAGATTCAAGAGAACATTGCATTCTCCAGTAGCACGCCTTGAAGTGTAGGGTATAAAATACACACTTAATACTTACTCTGCCCATTATTAACAATTCTTCAAAAACACTGGTTTAGGTATTTTTGAAAGGTCAATGTGCTGAATATTTTCTTAGGTAGTTTTAAGTTATAATCTTATTATCTGTTTTTTTGCTGCATCCAGTTAGTCCACATTCTCTTGTGTAACTGACTGGGGACATAAAGAACAGTCCACAGAAGAACCAATCCACTCCTTACATTTCTGAAACCAAAAACCAGTCTCACTTACATACCCACTGTAAGTGCTGCTGGATCTAAATCCCTACGTTCCACTATTCTTTTGTCTACATTTGTGATGGGAAAAAAAAAAAATCCCAATGAAAATGGATGCACTTTTTAGAAGTGATAATTCTGAGGTGGTCTTCAGTGTTATACAGATGAACTGTGAGATCAGGGTCTTCAGCATTAACTCCAGCATATGAAATAACTCTGTATTAAAGGCCACAGCATTGAATTCTGAGGGGTCATACCTTTTTTTTTTGTGTGTGTGCTTATAATAGAAAACAAGCAAGTATTCCCCACAATAGTGGTTCTTCAGATATTGATTGCCTAGTAAGTTCCTCCCTCAGAACGCAGCAGTGTCCAAGGGAAACTGAGTTTAGTCCAGGTTCCTTTCTAAAAATGTCATCTTGTCCCTTACTCCAGTGAGGTATTTCCTTTGAGCAGGAACCCACCAGCTAACTAAAAAAAAACCTGAAAACAGTAAGGAGGCAAGAACAGGAATAGCAGGACTGTACGTTTCTCTGCAAGGGGTTGAAAACACAGGCTTTTCTACAAGTGTCCTGCTTTCTCAGCAGCACCCCCACCTCAGCACGTCCGTTGCCAGGAGGCCAAGAAATGGAGAACCAGAAACAGTTGTGTTAAGCTGTGCAAAGGCATTGCACCTACACCTCTTTCACACAGGCACATCACCCAATCTTCTTTTTGAGGTGAAGCTTTGTATGTTCAGATATTGCAACTTCACACACCAGGACCAGGCTGTACTTCAAACCTTCTGTACTGTTTATGTGGAGAGCTACCAGACTTCAACAAGGACCATGCATATTCACTATTTATCAAAAAGTATTAATAATGAATGCAAGTATATATTTCATTACCTCCACAGTTTATGTTAAAAGCATACTTTTACCAAAAATTTAGAGTTGAAAATGTTCTCGCTCCTCCAAAAGTGGATACGCTGCAATTTGAGCTCCACTTCCACATCTTCTTTGCTTTGTCCATCTAACGCTTAAAGAAAGTTTTCAGTACACTCAAAGAATAGTGGGGGAAGAAAACCAGAATGATCCCTGCAACAATTAACTCCATTTAGCTCACTCTTAAAAGAAGTTCCATAAACTATTTTGAAAGATGCCTTCCAGAGTATCTAGGGACATGACAGAGATTTTTGAAGCATAGCTTCCAGGCAAACTAACAGAAATAACTAGAAGCCAAATATAAAAGGGAATTGATGACCTAATTAATACTAGGACAGGAATAGTCCTATCAATATTTCACAATACAAAACATAACTACAACATGAACAGAAGAAAGACATCAAATGCCTCTTTGAAGAGAAAAATAGAGAGTGCACAAACCAGTAATTTCTAAGGACCTGTTTATATGGATAAATTTAACAGCCTAAGTACACTGTTTATACGAAAATATATATGTGTCACCGTAACACAGCCTGACTCTAGAATCAGATGGTTTTTTAGCTACATAGTGTGGTCAGTCAGCAACTGAAAGCATCTTCAAAGATACTAAAAGCCACACGTAACCATAGTGGTGTAAAGAGAGTGCTAAAGCTGCACTAGTACATTCTCTGACCTACGCTGCAGCACAATCAATTATTAAATTGAACAATAATTTGTGTGCTATAGATACATACTACCCAGTTCTACTTTTTAAGGACTTTCGTGTTTTCTTTTTGAACTAAAGGTGAAAAACATTTGATCAGCAGCTGGTGAATTAATGCTTGGTGGGCATGAGTAAGTTTCAGAAGTGTTTTGCTTTCTTCTCAGATGTTTTTTTACAAAGATGAGGAAAAATAGGACGGTCGTAAAAATAAAGAAAGAAAACCCCACAATTTAGACAGCACTGAAAGCAAACACGCCCACAGGTGCCATCATGGAATCACGTCTGCGAATTCTGCTGCCAGCAGAATGCCACTGGATTGATAAAGCTGATTATTTCTGCGTTCACTACAGTGGACTTAGATTCCAGGGTCTTTTTGGTCTGATACTGAATTAAAATATCAGCTCCGTAATGTAATGAACCAGTTACCGTTCTCCTCCAGAAAGGATGGGAACTTAAAACAATACTCGCATATGTTCCAGAATCAGTAAAGCTATTAAAACATCTACTTCATTCACTAAATTCTGCATGAAAATCACAATAATTGTGAATCAAATGGTTAAGGAATATATTAAAGCCTTCTTACCCCCTGCTTGCCTGCTCTAATGCAGATCTCCTACATTAGTGTTAGCTCACACTTCATTTGTAATACCCTTTCCTATTCCTTAGCACAGAATTACGGTTGTTTTAAATTTTGATGTGAATTTCTATGAAACACTACTAGACACACAGAGCTCCTTTGCGCTTGCAGCATAAATTAGAATTCCAATCAACTCCTTCAGAGATAAACGCTCTACCTCTGCTTAGTTTCCCAGAAAACAAACCAAAATCAACCCATGGAACATTAAAAAAAAAAAATGTTGCAAGCTTGTTAATAGGAAAGTATCAAAATAGTTTTAAAAAGAAAATAGAACCTTCAACCATAAGTGATCAGTTCATTCCCAAGATTTCATTTTAGAGGGTGGTGAACAAAGATAAAACAACTAATTTGTTAAGGCTGGCCAAGGCTAACTGGGTAAACGTGACAAGAAAATGTGTACCACTGCACTGTGGTACTGATTTGCTTAGTACTTGACATATGCTTTCTCAAAAGACCGTTTGAATTTTCATTTCCATCATTCTAAAAAGTCCTCTCAGAAAAGGTAGTAAGGAGATGCAATATAATGAACTGTAATACAATAATCACGGTTTGGATTTCTGTCAAGTTTCTCAGAACATAAATGAGCATTTATCAGGAATTTGCCCAAAACAAATAATTTACACTCATTTCCGCAACAAGACAGACATGATTCTCTTTCATTCAGCTCTTTGTTAACTCTGATTAATTACTTCACTTCCAAATTTCATTAGAAACATATTCATCTTTTCTAGGTAGCAACAACTGATAGGCTGCATCTCAAAGTCTCATATTAGAAAACTGAACATCTGCCCATTCCTTACATTCTACTGACCTCTAGAGACTGTATGTATATATGTATAGCACATATACATTATTTATGTCCATGTACACGTACTAGAGCAATGTCCCAATAGATTGACTTCAGTGAAATCTGTTTGCAGTATTTGATGTCACGTTTTTACCCTAATCACAAATTGTTCTTAGAAATCTTATCTTCCCTGGGTTTTCTGGACATTGAGAATCTCTTGCTATTTTTTGCCTTTCCTCTCTGTGTTCTTCCAACCCAAACCACAATAGCTGCCTTTATCTGTTGTGTACAGAATTAAGCTACAAGTATGAATATCAATATAAACATTGAGATAATCCAGGTTTCATTTAGGCATGAATACCTGCCAGGGAGCGAGCGCCACAAAACCAGAAGCTCCTACTTATTGAAAAATAGGGAGAGAAGACAAGTCTTGCGCAACTCAGTATCGACATTTCTTCCCCCCACCAAATGATAACATCTCGCAGCAGCCTCCTTGTCTCCATTTTGCTGCCAGGGAAAAAAACGGAACAAAAGCCTGTGTTGGGTTTGACATTTAGACCAAACAGAAAGGAGTTGAGTTTGTCAACTAAAACCTATTCAAAGTAGACATTAATCCAATAATAAAGAGAAATGAGGGGAACAGAAAAGACTATGTTCCTCTATAACAACCTTAGCAGAGCTGACACTGTTACGAGCCATCACTTGGTGATACTTTGTCGTCAAATACACCAAAAAACGCTGCCACAAATATATACAAAACGAACATGTGAAATTTCGAAATGAAAATACTTTGTATTAGGTTTCGTATCAAAAAGGCCAGAAAATACACAAGGGTTTTTCCAACATTGCTGATGTTTTATAGAAAAGGACCACTCATAAGATACTTTCATACGACTTGACCCTCTGGGATCTCACAGACAAAGGTAAGTTTAGGAAAATGATCTGAAAAAAAGGTCCTACTTCAAAAAGCTTTAGCTAAAAACCTTTTTATCTTCCCCTCCCCCCACTTTGGGAGTGAGGGGATAAAGCTTTTTAATGCAGCTTTTTATACTGTTATTATCATACTGCACATGATAACAATACAAATTTCATTTGATTTGGAATCAGCTATGAGCTACAGGTTGAATTTTATTAAGTCAATATATGCTACAGATAGCAACTGAACTTTCTATCTTTCCAGAATTGCATGCATAGAGTAACAACTCTGTTAGAGGTAAATATATTTTACAGTGCAGCTAAAAGACCCTACATCCACTACAAGTTATTCAGGAGTTACTTCAGCATAAATGAGGAAAATATATACATCCATGTCTTCTCCTTTAGAAATAACATCCTTAAGATAACTTCATTGCCATACCCCGTTTCTGCTATTTTAAATTATGTTTATTCACCTTACGTCAATTTTTGATGAAACTATCACAGTGATGGAACAAATTACATAGATGTTTTTGAAACAAGCTTCCCAAATCAGTCATTAAATTACTATTATCTGCAGTACATTTTCCTACATTCACATCACAGCTTTATATTTCAGTAAGTTACTGCAAACTCCTAGATATCCATTCCTCCTGTATTCCAATAATGTGAGGCGAGGTATGTATCTTTAAATTTGAAATGAGCTTAAATTAAAATATAAACATTCAGATTTGTGTGTTTGTTTTTACATAAATAAGCATCCATAGACAAATCTAGAAGTACAATATTGCTGCTACTGAGAAATGTGGCAATAAACTCAGTTGTGGCCAGAATTATTTACCCTATTCAGCTATTTTGAGCTCTTCAGAGTGTACTCAGAATTCCACTACACAAGTATGCTTGCTTTTCTCTTCATGATTTTCAGAACTGAGAAATACAAAGATAAAAGTTTATTCCTTGGGGCTATATTGTGTCATAAGCCTTTAAACTGAATTTGCCAATGTTTTCAACAGGGAATTCTCTTTAGAAACTGATGACATATTACGATCTTTTTAACTAAATTACGTACCATTTCATTGAACTGACAAGTCTGAAAGTAAACTGAAGTAGGGAAGGTGCAAGAACATAATTCTGATAATAGTCTCTCACTGGTAACAGTCAGGCTTATTTTTATGAATGATATAGAACTATAAAATGCAAAAGTGCTCATTGACTTTCGGTCATTCCCAGCTGAGATGCACAATGTTCAATATCAATTGCTAATTGTCTCTAAAGCCCTAGAAACTTCTAATTTTGAGCAAAAAATCCCGCAAAAAACTACACGACTATTCTATAAATACATACAGCATTGATGTTGCCTAAACTGTACTCAGGAAACACAAGAAGATTTCACTTCTTCCGCATATAAAGTATGCAAACAGCTTTCTGACGGTTAAGGAATTATCTTAGTACATACACAGTTGTATGCACGCACAAATTCAACAATAAATTAAAGAAGCAGAACATTAAAGAAAACCCCTACTGGCAACAGCAAATCTGTATGGGGGAAAAAAACATCAACCTAAAGCTTTCCAGATTAAAGAAATTTTGGTGCATACATTCACAAAACCCCAAGAAAATACTGAAACCAAACTACAATAAATAACGTACAGCGCAAATGACGTGGGAGATGACTGTAGAGATCGGCCACACATTGTTTTATCTGCATTTTTTTTTCAATTATAAGCAGAAGCTGAAATTTTCTTAGACAGTAAGCAGGAAACTAAACAAAGCCATGCTGCTGTGTATTATAAAATTCAGTGAAACATAGTAATTTTAATTCTAAAAACTGCAATCTCTTCTCTAAAAGGTCTTCAACTAATTCTTGTTTTTCCTTTCTTATTTAAGGTACAAACCAGCTGAATGCAAAGAGATCATGTTTTTAATATGACTAGGCTAAGTTTTGAATGTTTATCCTACTTTACATGAAAAGCTAGGATTAAAAACAACACAACACACATTACTGTTTTGAATTTGAAATCAGTTACGGTTGATGATCATCTCCAAAAATAAATATTCCCACAGATAGAGGTCAGTGGTTGCCTGAAATTGCATCAGTTAGCGCCTGTATACTAGAATCCTCCACTCCCTTGGGACTGTTTCATCATTTTATCACATTAATTAATAAAACCGTAGTTTTAGCATAGGACATCACAGTTTTCTATCCACTCATTTGCCATTGGTTACTCTACAATTTATTGATCTGAGACTCAGAGGATTTCTCTCCGAATTTAAGCACATAAGAATATGGTAACTCAGAATTGTTCATAGCTAAAAAAACAAGCACAAATAAAAAAAATAATGTACAAATTAAGAAAGAGGTAGTTTTTTTGCTTCTAATTATATTATGTGTTGATCTGGTGAGCTCTTACTGTTCTCAAAGGAAAGCAACTTCACTGCATTGGAATTCTAATTTTGAGGTGCATGCATTCCATTCATTAATTTATAACTGAACATTCATATTTCGTGAATGTATTTTAAAAAAATCCTGAACTTCGAGGGATACTCTTTCAGCCCTTCCTCTGAGAACACATGTGAAACAATGTTAATACTAGTGATAAAATGTTAAAACTGGCAAGTAAAACCTAAAAACCTTAAAAGATGACCTATAGTTGTCTCTACATGTGTCTCATTTCTGCACATGTACCTCTTCAGACTTTCAGATTAAATAGAACCTGTGATGATGATGTAAAAAATTATTGATCTCGTATTATTAAACTACCAACAGCCTGTATAACCATTCGCCTTGAGATTTTTCTTTGGCTTTTGTTATCTCACTGCATTTCTTTTCCTCTAGGAAGTAATCTTTACTTTGCTCTCCAGCAACATCTACTGGAACATCAGTAAAATGCTGCTATTTCTATTAATCACCCATTTAACGTCGAGTAGGGCAGAGTTAGAAAATGCCAAAAGGAGAGATAAACGATCTGCAATTCAGATCCTGCATTCTGGGCTCAAATGGACCAAGTTAGCTCCCCTTCAACCTTCTAGTTTTCTGCCATTTCATAAGGAACAAATTCTTTATGACTAATTCATATCAAAAGTCACCTACCATTTACACTTAGATGTGCTTTATTCAAGTCACGAAATATCATTTAAAATACCACATTACATCCAGGATTTCCATTTTTGTCAGATAAATTACTCTCAATTTCAGCTTGATCCAACACGTGCTTAAACAGATCTGAAGCATGGAAAGGGCTTGGAAGAACGTATAGGAACATTCGGAAAGGTGAAAGAGAGGTGTAATGGCAGTTCCAATGCCAGATAATAAACAATACCAAGTTCAGCAAAACTATGGTTAAAAAGTAAAAACGTCCACTACAAATCAGTGAGATGTCAACAAGTTCTTTTTTCTGATTTTAAGGCCTCAGAAAAAAATTAAATATCTGTCGCTTTATCTGAGGATGATTGTGTGGGATTAACTACCACTGAAGATCAAGTAGCAGCGCGTGAAGTCCCTCTGCACTGATGGGAGAGGAGGCTTCCCCGGGGGCTCGATCCCACTCGGCTGCGTGGTGGCTTGTCACTGCCTATCGTGTAAAATCAGCCACTGCAAACGTACACGGAAAGCTCTGCCACCGGGTTCTGCACCACACACAGCACCGCACCTTCCCGTGGCTGCGGCCAGGATTGGGTCATCGGCATAAACTTGCATAAAGACAAAAGTTCTCAAGTAAACATATTAATTTCTGTCTGCGGTATGCTCACTTGTAGGTCTCCAATGCTAAAATCTGCCTATCAAACAAGGTTTACTCTATGACTGCTTATAAAGTTAGCTTTTCATAGCTCTGCTTTCAGAGCCAGCTAATTAGTACTCTACTTCCACAAATCACCGCAATAATATTTGCTTCCCTTTAAATCCTCAATAATGGTCTAACTATCCTTGACTGCTTGTTCACTTTCCAGTATGACAATGAAACTCAGACCATCAGTGCTGTGTAGAATCCCCTCCTTCTATTTAGAGTCTTAGTTTGCTCATACGGAGAGCAACTGTAAAATATAAGCGCAGAAATGTAGGGAGAGAAAAGAAAGCACCAAAGCCAGTGAAAACCAGAAACAGAAGTCCCAATAGCTAAATATTCCAGTTGTGAATAAAAAGCACGTA
Organism: Arenaria interpres; assembly: GCA_013399435.1. Classification (NCBI taxonomy): domain Eukaryota; kingdom Metazoa; phylum Chordata; class Aves; order Charadriiformes; family Scolopacidae; genus Arenaria; species Arenaria interpres. The sequence continues at coordinate 129,552 of VXAK01028549.1, forward strand.
TCGGCATGTAACATTTTAAAAGTAATTAAAATAATTTTTGCCTTTGGAATCCCTGTAGAGCCTCAATGTATTTTTACAGAGAATAAAAGGGCATGTTTCCCCAAACCACAAACACTTTAAGCTACATAATTTTATATTGCCACAAGACTTAAGTTCATAGGCTTTGCCTGATAAATTAGCTCCTCTCAATAACTGTTAAACAGAAAGCCCTTTATTGTAATCCAAGTGCACTTGTGGACAGCACTTTCAGAGTTAACTCCATTTGACAACTGACATAAATCCATTATTCTAATTTGGCGATTGCTTTACTAAACACAGATGCAGTTTATGAGTTTTAGTCACGTATTTCATTCAGGATGCCACTTAATCTCAATTTACAAAACATAAACACGAAATAGGTTTTACAGTATGCCTAAAAGGGTATAGCTATTCAGCCGATGAAACGCCAGGCAAACAAACTGTATTCACCTAGACCTAAACTCAATGCTAGATTTTACCTTACCAAATAAATTGTAAATAAATACAGATAATTTTTAATTCAGATCTTGCAACCAAATTGCAGAATGCCAAGCTCCTCGAGGGGTATAAGACTGATAAAGCTTTTCGTATACTGAGATTTAAGCACTGAATTTAACCTTAAGCAAAGTCCAGCTTTCACAAAAGCTCATTCTCGGCTTTATTTTGATACACAGAGAAAAGGGGGGAAAACAATCATTCAGTCTGAATACAGCAGCTTCACAAACCCATTTCTAATTCAATTTATAGCACATACTTTACATCTTAAACAAAAGGAATCTGATACAACACCGATGCTGCCTCTTGCTGCAGTTGCTCGTCTCAGTTACAAAACGCTGAAAATCTACCGCTCTGACCAAGCCACTCCATAAAACATTCGGATTCAGGCACTTCTTACCTGCCTCAGTTGAAGGCTTCCTTCCCTTGTTAGCAGTATGAAGCATCCTCTAGCCTTCCCAATCCTCACCACCAGCCTCAAATTGCACCGCTAAGTCCCTTTTTTGCAAGAAAACGCTTATTGAAAGTGATTAGTTTTTGTTGTCCCTTTTAAGTCCCTCCTGCGGGAAAGAGCAGGGGAGCGATGTGACGCCACCTTTTAATCTTTTGCAAGAGTGAAAAGGCAGAAAAGGAGCGCTCGATCAAACTGAGCTTCACACATGACTAAAACTCGCCGGAGAGGCTGCAAGCTCTGGCTAAAGCACCACTAGGCGTAAGTGTAAGAACAGAGAAGAGGGGAGAGTCAATGAAATGTGACAACGTACGTGCATCAAAGACGGGAAAAGAGGGAGAGAACAATAAGAGAGAGATCGAGACAGCAAGGAGAGAAAGAGAAAGAATGAGAATGTGAGGGAGAATGAGCACGAAGAAAAGATAGGGGAGTTCTGAAGCAAAGAATTCGCAGAATAAAGCCAAAGTGTCTGGCAGCTTCTGTTTTTATCTCAGTGAGCATGACATACTGCCTCTCTCATTTAGCAACACATTCTTGTCTCTTCCAGGTTTGAAAACTGAGATAATCACAATGTGTGCCTGTTTTCGCCTGATTGGCACACTTGGGTGCAGTATACCTGAGATCCCCCTCAACCATCTTCTAGAGACGCATTTATGTGCGATTAAGTTCATCTATTCATTAGGAAAGACACCTCCCCCCACCCCCAAAACCCAAGAGCTGCTAATTTGTACATCAATTTACAATATAGTTTAACTGGCAGATGGAATTCTACTTATAACTACTAACAAACTGCCACTAATAAACAAATGACTGAACAAATGTTTAATGTTGATAACTGAGTTTTCATAGCAACAAAACATATTAGCATTGATAAATCTGTGTTTAAAAAAAAGGAGGTATTACAGACACTTTCTTCTATTTATCTTGTTATTGCACTAAGAAGTAGGAGGAGAAAAAACGTGACCCAGAGCTAACATTTTTAAAGGAATCCATCAGAGATATGATCAGATTTCAATTTTTTTTTAAAAAAAGCCATTACAAGCCAAAAATTATATTTCAAATTTAATTATTAATTCCCACTCATTTAGAAAAGGTTCTCACACTAAGTCCTCAGATAAGTAGGGTTCGTTTTCATGCAAGATGGCCATGTGTGGGGTTGGGGTTTTTTTTTCTTAACTAAATATACCATTTGTAACATTAGGACAGGTTCTGTAATTTGCTTTATTTATACCTTTTACCTTTTTAAGGTAAAGGCAAATAGACTTTTAGCCACTTGGCAACTGGTCAGCTGGCCAAAAGGCGTAATACTTGTCTGCAGAACCAACACAATCAGTCCCACAATCAGGCTTGGCTATTACATGGAGATGTACGGTTAAGAGGGCAGCAGAAATGTAAACAAACCTGAAAAAGAACATATATTTTTCTCTTTGCTGCAGCATCCTATTTGGGCCTCTCCTTGGATCCTAGCATCTCAACTCTACTAGGGAAAAGAAATGACTATGTCAGTGACGCAAGATTCTGGGAATCTGGATCTAGATCTCAACTGTATAACATACTCTGTGTCAGCTTATGCAAGTCACACAGTTCAAGGTTCAGGCATCTGTGTCTTACAGTACCTAGCTAGTTTTAATAGAAATGTTTTAACAGCTCTATACAACTTGGTATCCTCTTTTGTAGGGATTTCCCATCCCCAGAGAGGAGGTTATGAAGATGAGGTCACGAGTAATTATCAGGGAATCAGTGACCCATTTGAACACTGAATACTTGATATATCATCATTGTACCACAAATTTATGTTTTTCATGAAATGTTAACCTCCAGAATCTCACCACAAACCATCATACCAAGCTCTGGGCAGATGGAATCCAGTTTTCAAATTTATAAAGTAAAACTTGAAAAACCTTTTAAAAAGAAAAAAAAAAGAGGAAGTCCCAAGTTCCTGTAAGATGCTCGCTCTGCCTGTGCACACTCAAAGTGAGTAACAGGAACAATTAGGAAAGAGATCTTTCCTCTCTATTTCCCATTTCATTTTGTATTTTCTCACCCTTATTGGTAAATTGCTTTTCTCATGGAAGTCTTGATAAGCGGTTTCCACATACCTTACAATGTGGTAGATTATATTCATGACAACAATCTTCAAAAAATGCAAACACATACATACCTACTTCTAGAAGTATTTATTCATTCTTACAGGCTTATCTACAAATTCACAATGCAATCAAAACCCTGTATTTACATCCAAGGTCAACAAAATACTTGAAAACATGCATGCAATTTGTTTGTTTTCATGAAAGATAGGAGATTGAGTGGCTAAAACTACGCAAAAGCTTACATATTATACTAAATAATACTCTTCTCCAAGAACTGACCTGGTGTTTGAACTAAAAATGTTAGGACACTGAACTGCTTGAGTCCTGACAGCTCCAGTGAGCAAAGCATGTTATTCTCCTATGGAAGTTATTCTATAGATCGGCCATATTTCCATAAGACAGGCTTGGCCTTTGACTAATATTAGTCAAATGCAAAAGCTGTGTTTTGCTGCTGGTAAATGCGCTTCCACTTAAGCTCCCTCATGCAGTACTCCAGTAGCATACAGACACCACACCACCTTACAAAATAACAACCACACAATGAAACATACTAGTAATGTCATTTTGTGCAGAGATATAAATAACTGATTTCCAGTCCATTTAATACTTTCACCATTACAAAGAAAATAACTCATCAGAGACTTCCCTCAATCTTAACCTGAAGAAGCCAACCTCAAGTTTAATCACAGAAAACCTCTTGATCCCTTACTTCTGTACTCTACCAGAAATCTGGATCATTCTTGTGTTTATTTTAGGTCTAAGGTTTCATTAACCTGCACGCAAACCCATCCTCTATGTCTGTGACTTAAAACTTGCGCAGCAATAGAATCGTGAAGAACATTCCACACATTGCATTGTTTCAGTGATGCTGAATCACACCCCCCCAGCACAGTCCCCCGCTGGGAAAATGCATCAACAGGGTTATCGAGAACATAGAGCGTCATGACAGCAAATCATGGGGAAATAGAGTGGCAAAAGACTACAGAAGTGCTCATGCCTATTAATGGGACTATTGGCCAGAACCACCCATTGACTACAGATCCTCTGGAGCTGAAGGAAAGCTTCTGGCTATGCCGAAGAGCTAATGACCACTTTTTAAAATCAATATGCTTCTGTATTTTACATCTAGCGAAAACTTTTTATTTGCCAATTGTCTAGTTGGATGGCACGAACACAGAACTAATTTTTCCAACCTATTGGTTTTGTTTCTTCCGTTTCAGACCTGAAGAAATGCTCTTTCAGAAAGCATCTTTTTTTTTTCCCCAGTTATATCAGCTGGTTTAATAAAACATACCACCTTTTTGCCCACAAACCTTGTTTCAATAATACCTTTGGATCTCTCTCTTACACCACAACCTCCATAAAAGCAGAACGGCTCTGTGAGGCCCTTCATCCCTCCCCAACCACCACCCCCCAGACCGCGATCTGTGCTCTGCTCAGATGAAATACAACAGTAGCACAAGGGCTAGAACAGAGGCAGAGCACACAAGAAAATCCCTTGTGTCTTATATTGTCTACACTTAACTTCCCAGCATCCAGTATACGACAAGAAAGGAAACTCGTGTGGTAAAAGAAGCGTCATGATCATACGTAATTTCACTGGTGAGAGGCACAAGTAAAAGACCTTGCACGAGCGTAAGCTACATGTAACATCCTGGCAGGGTGAAGGAAAAGATGTGATGCTATTGCTGGTATGAATTATAAAACCACCTAAATACTGCTTTTTGAGCATAACTGAATACATGTGATAGCCTCATTATAAATTAAAATTGTTTATGACCTCCATTTGGTCCAAACACTACAACCTTACTCACTATATGCATGGTTGAACCAATTTATCTGTGACTGCTGGTGCTACATGATAGAAGAAATAGCCAAGTGTCATGCAAAGGAAACAAAGAGAAAATAACAGCAGAAGCTTCTTCAGTAGAAGCAGCTTATAATTTGGTTCTGAGTCACACGGATTTCTTAACTGCTACTGAAAATAATCTTTGATTCTTATCATTGTCAACTCAATAAGTGATAACTAATACCTAAGTTGTTATTTGTCTATATAGTTCATTTTTAGTTTTCTCTATTTCATAAAGTAAGTGTTAATATATTACGAAAACAGTAGTTTCATTTCATGAATGGAAATCAGTATTTTTGTAAATTTTGCTTGACAGAAGAACTAAAACCAGAGATCATCAGTACGTTCCTGGTTATTTAGGAATACTGATTTCAAAGCACATGTAACTCCTCCTCTTTCCCTATTCTATTTACCGGTAAAATCATAGAGAAATATGCATTAAAATGACATTTCAAAATTCAGACTTCTGTGGCACTGACTTGTACTACTGTCTGCTCGGTAAGTTTCTGTTCAGAATTTTTGCTCCAGCTCCAAATACAGTCACACAAGCTCAGGCCTTTTCAGACTGTCATCTTATACGTCAAAACAATTCCTGAAGTATCTCCCACAGAAGATTTACATTTTTCACAACAGCAGTAAACTGATCGCCTTTGCAGAATCACAGAATGATGTGGGGTTGGAATGGGACCTCTGGAGATCATCTAGACCAAGCCCTCCTGCCAAAGCAGGTCCACCTAAAGCAGGCTGCACAGGAACATGTCCGGGCATCATCTGTGCCCAAATGGCAGCCAGTTCACGTGAACCGCCTGTACCTCCATTAACATTAGGGGTGGAAAGAATAACTTACCTACAAGGTACTGGTTTGCCCGCCACGATTTCTCCTTATAAGTTGGACTGAGAGCTCCTTCACACTGTATAGATACGTTCTGCTTGCAAAGACAAAGGCCAGCTTCCAGGAGAAAGCTGTACAGCTCGTAAAGGATTTTCTTTGCTACTAGATAATTTAAGTTCTCTACATGAAGTACAAACCTACACTGAGTCAACAGAGTACATAGTTTCACAGAGCATACAATTTATTTTAGTGTACTGGACAACACACTTAAAAACTGAACAAAGCCTAGTTTTACTGCCCAGTCCTCTGAATTAATATGCAACATTCATGCCTTAAGTATACCCCTGAGCCTTCAGCGCTTCTCTGAGCCACAGCTTTGAAGATGTCTTGGTTTCCTGTGCACTAACCTGACCTATATTCAGGCTGACTTTTATTCTGAGTTTATTTCTACTGTGAATTCAATTCCAGATGCTATATACATTGCTTTGTTACACCTATGATAGTGATGCCAAAAAGTAGAAGGATGTCAACAAATTAAAAGGCCACTGCTGTCATTCGCTAACAATTGGAGTTCATCAAAAAACATGCTTTTTTGTGAGCTGATCTTGGCACAAGCGTATTTCCTTGATAACGTGGAAACACCAAATCCAGAAATCTCTTTAAATTATATTTTGTTATGCCAGGGACCCAAGACCTGCTGACTTGCCTGGACCTGAGCTTGATCTGTGTCATGTGCCAAGGATGCCTAAAAATCTTTCAAATGGGGAATGTTTTCCCTAAAAAGGGAAAATCAGTCTGCAACAGACGACCAAAAAACAAGAAAAAAAAAAAGAAAGAGTTATTAAAGAACAAAGCTCCAAGACATGAACAGATCTCTGTGTCTAATGCAGGGCACAGTAGAGGAAATGGAAAACAGGAACAAAGGTTCTACTTTTAAACACTTGCTCCTGCTTATTCATGTCCTAATCCACAATCTTTGCACCTAAACACCAGTTTTCACAATTACAGTGTAAAGGTCTTACAGGATTAGAACTTACCCTATCAGTAACACCAGTTGATTCATTAAATGCTTCACTATTTCATTTAATGATCCAGTAGAACAATCATACTCTATAATAGAACACCTAAAATGCCACTTATTTTATGAAACAAAATCATGAAGCCCTCTAAGTCTACTAGGTCAGCTGAGAGACCTCTAGAGCATTCCAGATATTTCCATCTCTGCACATTTATAATAGACCCATGATGAAGAGTAAACTTTACACCAACAGTTACCCCAGTAGTGATGATGCAAGAAATGGTGGCGAGACTGCTACACAAGCAATGCCGTAACAACAGCACACAAACCCAGCACCTACTTGCTGCCTGCTTGCGTGCAGAGTCCTACTTATACCGTGAATCAAGAGGATTTTTTATTAAAAAAATATCATGCTGGATCTACACTATGACTCAAGCAAATGAGTAGATAAGAAAAAGAGTGGGTAGTTTCAAGAAAGCATGGTTTACTACCCGTCTGTTGTCGTTCAGAATACAGAGTAAAATCCCACCAGGAAGGCTTGACGTGGCATATAAAAGCAGCCTTAAAACACCTGTCTTGGCATGCCATGCCATCAGCTCTCATCAGCCAGAGGGTATTGGTTTTGCTGAACCTCTGGTATGAACCAGAACAGCTGTTCCTGTCTTTATCCCTGTCATACCACTAACAGAGAATGCATCGTGAAGCAAAAGACTAAAAAAAATTTGGTAAACGTAAAGTGCTGATTAGAATATGTTGAGAACAGCAAGAACTTGACATGATTGACTCTCGAGAACTTTAAAACATAGTATTTTAAGTAAATTGTTAAAAAGTGTCAGAAGTGTTCAAAAGATCATATGTATATTGAAAAAAATTCTATAAAAAGTGAAGATGACATTACAGTAGAAATGATTAAAACGTAAAAAATATATTTAAATGCACATTTTAGTTTTGGTCCTAAGACAACTGTTTCACAGTTCACAACCAGATCACATTATAAATAGCAAGATGTGGCTTTTTAAGTATATTCAGTCTCTTTAAAATACCCATAATAAGTAATTTGCTGTATTTAAAAATAAACAAAACCTAATAATAACATTCAATTTTTCATTTTTTATTTTTGCTTTAGAATATATAGATTCTGATTCCATGGAAACTCAGATGAGACGGTGTCATTTCTTCCACTCAGCTGACTACAAGCACTGGTGAACTATCTGGCTGTTATTTGAAACGTTCCTCAACTTTATGAAGTCAGAGACAAGAGAGCAAAAGCTTTCCAGTAAACACTTTCTGACAAAGTGAAAGAAGTAGTTAACAAAAAAAGAAGTGTTAACTATTTTTAGTTTTAATATTTTTCAGCCAACCAGTTTATTACAGCCATTGTCATTTTTGACATTCTCTCTCCTGTGACGATCACAGAAGCAATTCAAAACTTTACTTATCAGCCAACTCTTTTTTACAATAATCTGATTCTTACTTGTGAAATCTGGAATAAAACGGTACAATTTCAGATGCTGAATACTTAAAAAAACCTCTGGAAGCCACCAGGAATAGATACGAACCGCGCTATGCAATATGACGGTGTTACCACACACATTTCCTGGAAATGTGCTTGTCTTAATGCACAACACCAAAAGCATGACATTTAAGGGGTCCGATCTTGGAAGAAAACCAGAAAAACTTATAAAGGCTCAAATTGTTCAATAATCTCTACTTCCTCTTTCTGTGAGCCTCCTGGTATCTTTTTTTAGGGCTTTCTAAAATACACTTCTCTCTGTGACTCAGTACCCCTACCTACGAAGAAAATATAGAATTAACAGCTGGTTTGTGAGGGTACTTTGAAAACTACTGTGGAAGAGATCAGGGAGCGGTATCACCAGCTGAGAAAAAAAAAAAAAAACCAAAACAAACAGAACTTTTTTAGCCCCTTTTTTTTTTCCCGAATACCCTATTTTTTCTCTATTAAAACTGCACTTATTGACCTAAAAGGGAAAATGGTTGCATCCCTGATGGAATTTTATATAACCTCAGTTATATCTATCTAATTATGATAGATTTTCTGCTGATTAAGGTTTCAAAGTAACTACAATAATGTAAAGCAATACTATGCTATTGTGATTTTTTTTAATTATAAAGGATATGACTGCAGTCATGCAATCCATAAATCATAAAGGATGCTTAAAGAGTCCGTTGCCCTGCTTATCTCTATTGTACCACCTAGCTTTTGTCTCAGCTCTAACGGATTTTCTGTTAGCCAAATTCACAGAGCATTAACTGACATCAACCGATACATGTTCGTGACAAAGAAAAAAGTGTGAAGAAACATATAGTACTGCGAATTTCATTTTATAAATGCTTCTCAGTTTGATAAGAATTAACCAAACCCATTCGATCATCATAGGAAATGTCTGCTTCGAGGCCTAAGTAGTTCCGACACATCTTCTGATATTCACCAGAACAGAAACGTTTTTTTATGCCTGTCCAAGAAGCCCTTTAAGAGTATGGAAGGGTGTTATTGAAATAATTTCAACATCTGCTGATGTTTTAAGTTCACAAGGCGGTATAAATGTTTACTATTAAGGTAGCAGTAAGAAAATGTCAGTCCAGGATAAGCCACCTGACACTAAGAAGACATACGCATTTCTCTTACATATGCTATTGGAATAATGTCCACGCAACATCAGCTGGCAGCCCTGCACTCCTGGAAGTAGGTGCCACCCTCAGCCAGCTCTAAATGTGACGAAGTGACCCACCTGCGTTTGGACTGCCCAGAGCACCTCAGGTGAGACCCTGACTGCAGGACTACCTCCTCTCCATCAGCCTTCCTTCCCTCAGCGGTGCGAGGTGTAACTACACCACCTTGCCTAAACGTCTCAAAGCAGCTCATGAAATCAGGCAAGCACCGAAGTCTTCTGCTGTGCCACACTCTGAGCAACCTCTTCTTACCAAGAGGAAGTATGCTGAGATGTGACGGAGTGACTCACCTCTACAGATAAGGCTAACAGAATGATTGAGCCTGACAAACTAGAGTGGCATTAATCACTACGTCCATAACTCGTTAGAAGTTCTGTCAGGATACCTGATATTTGAGCTAGTTCTCAAGCAAATCAACTACAAACACAACCCTTTGCCTCCCAAACCATTAAAACTGAATTTAACATAGCTGTACAGGTGGCATCTAAACAGAGCCAGGAGGCTGGAGGTTTTACTCTAGACACCTTCACCTCTAACACAGTGCTCACTGGAACACCACAACTCTTTTAAGACTGAGTCTCTCCAGATAAAGGTGCTCAGGCCAAAAGAAACCCAAGGTCCCTCTCAAAGTTCACCCATGACCGGCTGGTCTCAGAAAGCCCCCCACATCCCCATCACAGCCTGTCCTCCCCCAGCCCCCTACGCTTTAGCATCAGTCTGAATTCAGTATCTGTTCAAGCAGGGAGAAGTGGTAGGATAAAGAAAGAATAAAGGAATCTTGAGTTCTGCTTCGGTTGTGGTTTGGGTTTTTTGGTCGTTTGGGGCTTTTGGTGAGCCTGCCATTGCCAGGGGAAGTGGTTGGTCACCCATAGACTCCTCACCTCCCACCTGAAAGACAGTGGACCTGCGTGGACCTTCCAAGATGGCCCTTCTGAGGAAAGGTGAGGAGAGGGAAGAGTGGTATTTGATATAAACCAGCACTGACAATGTCAGAATGGAGAAAGAGCTGCAGAAAGAAGAGAGCAGAGAGATCCTTTGGGTACCAGTTGTGGCTGGGATATGCGAGGAATACCTGAACAGCTCGGCAGGGCTCACTGATCAAAAAGAGATGCCAAAGGGCGAACACTAATGGCCATTCTGTCTAGCCAGAGTCATCAGCGTGACAAGGCTGATGCTGTAGGTGCCTGAAGAAACAAGTCTTTTATTTTCTTAGAGAGTCAGGTATAGACTGTGGGCTTTGCTCATGCATAAAAACCAAGATTAGCACAACTGATAGCTGCTAGTAATGTGAACAATTAAGGTGCATAGTTTTCACTTTAGATTAACAATTTTAAACACAGGATTCCAATGAATTTTTAACTACACCACCGCTGAATGAAAAAAAAAAAAACACCAAAACATTTTAAGTGGATCAAATCAGAACTGAAAGCTTTAAATTAAGTTATAATCAAATAAAACCTTATTAAACTGTAGCTGCCCTGTTATTCACTTGATTACAATTCAGCAAGACAAAAAAAACATTAAAAAGCACACAAAAAAAGAGTAGGAAACTGAACAACAGAGGGAGACAGGGACATGTGGAATCAGTACATATTTCAAAGAACAATATGCAAACGTGGAAATGTTTTTGCTCTGGCTACAAAGAGTTCACTTGATATTTGAGTGTTTCAGTCTTTAAGCAAAGCAATTAATTGGAATCTTACCCCAGCCAGTTCCCTTGTGGCCTCAAAGCACATTGAAATTATTTCCTCAGTTGTATCTTTCATACTTGTGCTTATGCACGTCCCAGATTCTAAACTTGCTACATCCCATCCTCTGTGCGCTGATGAGCCTTACCAATATGGGCCGTGAGGGACAGGAGGTGCTCTCTTTACCAGCGCAAATGGACACTGTCATTGCATCACCTACACGTTCCGAGGGAAGGATTGTTATTCTAGGTAATAAAATAAAATAAATCTGAACGACCTTTCTCGGAAACGGCAGAAATGAGAGCCCTGACTGAACTTCCACCTTCCAGTCTGTCTGCACAGGTGACAGATGCGACCCACTCCCATACCAACAGTCACCGAGTGGAAAGAGAGGTTGCATCTATTTCCTTTATTAAGTGGATAATGACTCCATATGCTGTCCTGCAGCCAAACAACAAATAAAAATTATAATGTACAGGCCAAATAACTTCCTTGGAATCTAGACACATTATGATGCATAATTCCCTTCTTAATGGTTATAAACAGACCAGAGCAATATACAAAAATAACATTCTGCGCAGAAGCACGATTATAATCAACTATGTATGACATTTCTGTGCCATTTGGGTTAACTTTCAGCGGCATTCTAACATAGCATTTCAGTTTTCAGGTAGTACCTTGCTTCAGTAATTTTATTTCAAAGTAGAAAACAACACCTAAGGTTACAAGTACTAATGCAGCTATAGAAGTCATCCCAAATACCTAAAAGTATTTTTTTTACTTGCAACAGGGAACACCCATAAAACCACCATGCTACTACCAACACCTTATTTCTAGTGTGATGTCTGAACAAAATATTATTGCTTACATTTTATTTTCTAGTCAAGTTACATTGAACTCCTGGGAGTCAGCGTGTTAAAGCACGCAAACTCCATGACTGAACTAGAGGCTTTGGAGATCAAATGGCATCTCAGTTTGCGATTCACTGCTGGAACTTGGGAAAGACAATTATCTTTGATGTGGTCAATGTTATCTGTTTATATAACGGTGGTAATGATACCTCATAGGACCCATTTAAGGGCTTAATAACTACTGTTTACACAAAATTTTCAAGTTGCTAATTATGATTATTTAGCTAAGTGTTAACCTAATACATATGTAAGAAAACAATATTAATGTATTCCCAAAGATGATTATGATCATAATTACTATTAGTGCCACATGCACAAGCGAATCGTTCCTCACCTGCCAAGGCCTGATGCCTGGGTGACACGAGGGGTACCTGACAGGACAGGCATGGCACGGCCCCAGCCAAAGCGCTTTGCCCAACTTCAAAGTCATAACGCACAGGAACGACGGTAGAACAGGAAACCCTGGAAAGAAACTGCTAACCAGCACAGTCCTGAAATGCTTTAAAAAGCCCCATTTAGAGTCAGCCTGGATCATTTAGGCTTAGCACTGCGATTGCTGGCTCTGCTGTGGGGCAGCAGCAGCGCCCGCGAGGTCAAGGAGAAAGCAGCAGGAGCCCCAGCAGGGACAACCATGGCAGAGCGGCAGCGATCCTGCGCCCGAGCGAGAAGCGAGGGAGGAGCAAGAGTCCTGGTGAGAATAGGGGACACCACGAGAGTTTTGGAGAAAGAAACGTCAATGCCAGTTTTCTCAGGTAGTGCTTCACCCAGAAAAGTCGAGGAACCACTGCACTTGATGCAGTCCTCCTCAAAATAGAGCAACGTTTTATTCTAGCAAATATGAATACATTAGGGAAGCGAATAATTGAGAAGACTTTAGAAGGCCCCAGGAAAAGAAAAATCCTGTAAACAAGATTGAGCAACAAGTCTTTGAAAGAATCCTTTTGTTCCCAGCACAATGCTCCCAAAATCTGCTTCTTCAGAACA
>VXAK01028549.1:142658-241802 GCA_013399435.1 Arenaria interpres
AAAAAGGAATAGATAAAGGGAAAGCCAAGAAACCCTTTTAAGGAAAAAGCACTTTAAAATCTTTTTCTTACTCTTCAGATTTTTTGCACCTATGCCTGGAGGTACATTGCCACACTCCTAAACACTGACGGTTCCTGGGCTTTACTGTAAGGTTTTCACCCTAGGTGAAATAGCATTTCCTAACAGGGCCAGCACAATTTTGTAGTCAGCAAAAAGAATTCCATTGATTGGCCTGCCAGTGGCTAAAGGACAACACGTCCTATATGGTCTGTCCCGGAGCTGACGGGCAGCCAACTGGTGAAAATATATATATATAGCTCTTAGGTGCAGCTTGCTGCTAAAGCGCATGGAACTCCAGCTGCAGGTGAGCATTCAGTGCAGTTAGGAATGAAACATTCTTCTCAGTGTCCAGTTGGGTAAACAGCCACCCCACCTATTTCCCAGAGAAGTTTTCAGCAAAGCCAGCTACCAGTCTTTGACCAGCAGTCCCCCCCCTGCAGAGGTGGGAGTAAGAGACAAGCCAGCATGAAAGGGGCAGGCCAGGACAGGAGCACGGGTGGCTCGGCACTGGGAAGCTGGAGACTTCCAGTGACCCTTTGCTCTCAGGAGGACCAAGGGGCAGCGCTTGCGTCGTGGGATATAGCAGGATCAACTTTCCATTGATTAGCTTATGGCCACGTTAGACCAGAACAAACCTTCAACATTATAAGGATCTCCCTAGCAAACAAAAAGGGGCTGCTATTAGAATATCAAACAAAAGCACAGGTTTCATTTTATTAAATAACGTAGAAAAAAAAACCCTTAATACCTACATTTCTTGCTCCTATAGTGGACTTCCAGCATAGCCCTGAGGCTGTAACAGTTACTGTCATTTTTACTAAAGACCACAGCCAATCTAACTCTACCCACAAAAAGGCAAGGCTCATGCTTCAGCTTGAGCTGAATAATAAAAATATCAACAATTTAAAATTATCATACATTCAAAGTATTTTATGACTCTTAAAGAACAGACACAATAGCAATAATAAAGAGGAAAAAGAAAATTCTGGTTTTACAATGGAGACAAGACTTCTTTCTTCCAATTCCAAATGGCTTGAGAAATCGAACATTAACACTGGCACACTTTCACTCTGTCTCTCTGAGAAGATCTGCTTCTCTGTCAGTCCCTCTCTCCCCGAAAATATTCACTCAGCTGGGTATGCACAAATTCGGGTGAATCTCAAAGGTCTGAAATTCTTAAAAGTTTCACAAAAAATCTAAGATGAGTACAGAACAGGTACCAGGTTGCTGTCCCTAATGCCAGAAGACTTTGACACAACCCAAGACGTGCCTGGCACATGGGCAAGCTCATACCCACCCGCTCCAACCCTGCCTGTGTCCTGCGGGTAGGAAGGGAAAGGCAGAAAGGAGAATGTGGCTACTGAGAACGGGTAGGGGGCAAGGAGCATGCTGCTGATGCTCAGGTGGGGGTTGGCTTGGTTTTTTCATTCCTATGTGTCAAAATCCAAAAATGCTATACATTCCACTGAAGCCAACATGGCTCTAGCAGCGTACATGAGTTTACGACGTGACCTTAGAAGTTTCCATTTTTCTTTCTCTGATACTAGCACCATTTTTCTGTCTTTACTAAACTTCTTTCTAAACTCTCCCCAAACCCTAAAACACTTTCTGCAGCCTGTTATAGCATATTTCTCAAAGCAAAAATAAAGTAATTAGCTTTAAGAAAACACCAAATTATAATAACATGTCTGTATGTTGGCTGCAGTCAGTAGTAAGAAATACAACTTATTGTAAAGCAAACTACAATTAACCATATTCATGGCATTCAACGTATTAAAATTAGATGACAAATCTAAGATAAAAGTGACATTTTAGTGAATGATTTCCACAGTCTATGTCCCCATATGTTCTCAATGTTCAAACGCTGTCTCTCTGAAAATATCATGCTGACATGGAAGCCCGCAGAGATTCCTTTCAGGGCACTTAAAAGTTTTCTATTAAAAACTAATGAAATACAGTGACTTATTGCAATATTTTTATACAATGCTCTTCCCGCTTTGAAACTAAATCCAAAACTACACCACGAATGAGCAACATAAGATGCTCCCTGAAGGGCTGTAGTGGTGTGGGTGACACATTTCTCGTCTCCCCAGAGGTGAAGTATGTCACATCCTCAGTACTTCCAATCTCACCCGTCTACAAAGCTACTTGCTATTCCTAGAGAAAAATATCTCATATTCACACATGGTTTTTATGTGCTATGGGACTAACAAAAGCAAAGCAAAACAAACGCCCATTCTTCAAGCATACATAAATCAAAACCTAGAAGTAGAAGGAATGTCTGCAAATAAATTCATCTGAAAAGTAATTTAAACAGCTCTAACATTGGACTTCTAGAGTGTCTATCTATTAGAAAATACAGTAAAGCAAGCAGTCTATTTAGGTTTCACTGACTTTGAGGTAGCAGGCCCACTGACTTTAATGAGGCCAGGATTTCACATTGAATTTAATCGGAAAAACAGCAGTAATATTCTTGCAGGATTGGGCAGGGCAGACTGCTGTACGATTGAAAGGGGCACACAAAAGCGTAGCGAGCATGTCACCAAGACACACAAGCCATATTTTGATGGAATGAGAATCCAGCACAATGCAGCGCTATATATTGCACTGAAGGCTTTTTTGTTTTGGTCAGTATTAGCATCTATTATTACTGGGTTTTATTAAAATTATACATAATAGTAATTAATAATGTGTTATTATATCTGCCTGTATGTGAGAAGTAATGAATGTGCTAAATTAAGCAAAGAAAGAAACTCGTAGGTGAATGCAGGGTTGTTCACACTGATTTATCACAGGGAAGTATTTATCATCCTTACGGACTGTTTCAAGACAGAAAGGCAGGCTGACATTTTTCTAAGTTTCCTACAAAAACTAACATTAGAAGTTTGCTTTTTGCTTTTGTTTGAAACACCAATTAGAAAGGGATCCAAGAGGTTAAAAAGTATAGAGTTCTACTTTATTTATTCAAGTTTTCAAAATCAATCATTTAAGTATGTACATTTTCCAGTAGTTCATAGGTAGTGCAGATCTGGGAAAGCTGCAGCATAGGTGCAGCTCACTCAACCATATGCTGCTTTCCTTAAGTAACCCATTATACAAAAAAATAAATATCCTGTGACAGATTGTTTTGACAGCTAAAAAAGATTTAAATTTTTTGAATGCATTTGACTGAAAGGCAAAAATGTTAGATAGATGTTAATTTAACAGATGTCTAGTTTTGCATCATCAGCCTGAAACAGGCAATTTCTAGCAAGTCTCCTTGCTGTATCACAACATGAAATCCTATGAATTCCATACGGATATGCCTTTCACAAACTTCAAATGAGCCATTCTCATTCAAAGAGAAGTTAAAGTTGTTGTGAGAAGCTGGTACCACCTGGTTGTAATTCTGATCAAGCAAGTAAACACATCCAGGGATAATAAAACTGATACACTATCATTTACATTACAGTCTGGAATAAAAGAACATTATTTGAGACTATATGTTAAAAGCATTTATTTACATGAGAGAAATAAAACCCATACGGATTCTTGCAAATCTAATTATCACATGGTTGAATACGGACCTAGGATTTTTTTTTTTCATTTTTCTCTGCATATCTTAAAAGTCTTTGTATGTTGAGTATATTGTCATACTCTATATATATTTCTGCAAAAGTTTGATTGCGGTTTTGTACTAGTTATAGAAGAAACTGAAATAACTATAGCCTAACTAAAGCTGTTGTTGCTAGCACAGTTACCGACAATCTTAGGAAGCTCTGGAATTCAATCATCATCATAAAAACCACTTTGATGGTTTCATGACTTCAGTGGGTTATACTGCATAAAAGAAGTTTAACACAGTGAGAAATTTTCCTAAAAACAGTAAACCACAATTGGCTACATCCATTTTCGGTATTGCAAGTGGCAGAAACTGTTCTGTGCATTTTTATACTGATTTTGCATATAGCAGTATTATTCCCATTATACAGAAGAGGAAACAGACAATAAAGAGATTAAATTACATGGAATATGAGAAACTACTTACTACTGTTTTAGAAAAGATCCTAACATTCAACTGACAAGCTTAGAAGTCTGTTGCTGAAATACAGTGTGTGTTTGCTAACGGTACCTGATTTCTAAAGGATAAGGATCAATAATATTTACCTACTTAATAGGAATGAAACAAATCTAATTCATGAAAGGGTTCTTAAAATTTCACCCTCTGATTTATATACTTGTATAAATTGTATTCACCTGTTCTAGTTGTGATCTACATATTATGGCAAGCCAACGTATTTGTGAAATTGAATCCAGATTTAAAATGTGCATTTTTGATAATGGAATATATGCTTTCCCAGGAAAAACATTCAGCTGCTCCAGATTCTTTATCAAGTTTGTCACCTTTGACTATGAAGACACCTGTTAACTCATGACCTTGACTCAGTTCTAACTCTTTTTTAAAGAACCATTCAGATTGGATCTTTTCAGTTTTCTGTTAATTGGGAATATGTCCCATTTTTTGAATAAATAATATGGCAACACGCAATTTCTACAAGCTGAATAATATTAATAATAACTCAAAGAATTCTGGAAGACAAAACAAAATAGTTTACTTCTAAGATTATTTTTACTTTGCTTTAACAGAGAGAGTAGAAAAAAAAAAAATCTAAGTTCAGATTATTCAAAACCAACTTTCTCAAGAATCAGAATTGAAAAGTTGAGTTAAATGAATGAATATTCTTTCCCTGGTGAAGCTACACCCTGAAGAGACTTAAGGGTTTTGAAACTTATGGAAATGCCTTTAGAGAGTCACTTTTTACAACAGAGAAAGGTTAAAAAGACATGGAGAGTATAAGCTAAAAATTAGGAAATACAGTAAATAAAGAACCCAAAAGAATGATTTTGCCTATGTATCTTAAACATCTTATGTTGCTACAAACACAGAACGTCTTCTTTTAGTGTATCTTTACAATAGGAAGGAAAAAAATTAAATAAAACATGATGTTTTATCCACAAGCAGTAAATCTTCATGGGATATCCAGAATCTGCTTATGATTCAAACTTACAATCTGGCCATTGTTGATTTATGTACACGTTTTATTTTTGACCTTGCTAATTAGGCTGTGTGGAAATACCATCAAATGCTTGAGACAGATGTCAAAACACCTGCAAACCCTACCATAAATTGATGTTTACAAGCTTGATTCCATCTGCTTAACTTAACAGAAATCTTACAAATACTGAAAAACATTACTAATGAAGGTATTCTTTATTTTTTTTTTGTTTGTTTGACTAGTATAATGATTCAACAGTACTGATTATTTTAATTTTACTTATTATTCTGCTACATAAAATCAATACAGAGCAATAAATCTTGGTATATGTAGCACATCTAACGTTGATCACCAAAACCAGTAAATTGGGCTTAAATTAAAACAAACCCCCTTGTTCCTGGATTGACACAAACTAAAAGATGGCATAGAGGAATGGATCAATTGAAGGCATTTCTCGAGCTCCTTNCTTTCACCTCTGAGCGGTGTTTTAAGACAGACATTCTTCAAAAGTATGACAAAATTCTTGTCCTCACAAACATGCTCTGCTCTGACAAACATGAGGAATTCAAGAGAAACAAAAGACTCCTCCCCAAGTTTAAACAAACACAAAAATAAAACCCACAACCCAACAAAAAAATTATTACTCGACATGACACAAGAAAAGCCTCCTGTGTTGATTTTTTCCATACATCTAGTAAATTTATACTTAACACACTTATTTAAGAAAACAAAAGTTCAAAATGCTAAAATACATTATGTATTCTCTCTATTGTGTAGCAATTCCTGACCAACTACAGCCTTAAAAACAAGGAAAAAAACCTCTAAAGAAGGATTGTTTACCTAAAACCAGCAGTATATGCTTTAATATTTTAGTAAGGTTCAGAAACTCTTACTTCTAGTATGGAGAATACAGTAGCAAGGACAAGGGACCAGAGAAACAAACTGGAGTTTGGAAAAGCAGGCTGTATTCTCAGATTTGCTTCAAGTCATTTGCCTCCCTCTTCCTCACTGTTCTCAGCTGTAACTGGAGATAATGACACTAACCTTTTCTACAGAAACACTTGGCAACCAACTGCTTACGCGCTGCATGCAATAGCCGAGTATCCTTATTGTAAACAGTAGCCGAAATCAGAAAAGTCACAGTATATGGCAAAGTGCCATTCTGTGAACTCTTTGTGCAGCATTTTGATGATGAAAAAGATGTGCTGATACGCCCCCTTAAGTTCTAAGGAACATCAGCAGACCATAACAGTGTAAATCAGTCCATTTCCAATAATGCTTTTATGCCATGCATGGAAGCTTCCCTAAAACACACTCATTTTTCCATTTTCACGGATTCAATGCAGAGAAACACCACCTCCTAAACACACTTAATTTTCTAAAGGTCTCTTTCTAAACTTTCATTTTTTTCCAACGTTATTTTTAAGTCCTCACATAGTCTTCATAATCTAAGCCCTGTTCTTCATACTTACATTTTTGTTCACATTTTTAACAATTTCAGCTGTACTCAGTGACCCACAATTTAGGAACATGCAGTGGTTTTTAAAAGGGGCTGAGACAGAAAGCAACATAAAATAAAAAAACTGAAATTGAGAGTTCACTGGGGTTGAATATGGGGAATAAATACTTCACTCAGCAGTATAATGCATAAGATTTTTAAAAAGCTGACACTTGATCAAACAGCTGATCGTCACTTCTCCTGCTGAGTGGTAGGTGCTGTTGACCTACTGACAGCTTTATTGATAAACTTGGGATATAGGTTTAAACCCTATGCAGATTTGGCTGCCTGAACAGACAAAAAATTAAGCACATCCCGCTTTTATGCTATTTATTTATATCTGTTTTCCATTCAGCTCCTTCAACAAAATAGACTACTCAATTTCTCTAATATTTAGGAACTAGATTCTGGAGAGTATGACAAGTTGATATTGTGCAAATATTGCATCATTCGGAGGCAACATTCTGCTGGGGACAGTTGAAACTTCAATACAAGCCATTTCCACTGAAATGGAAATCAATTTAGTGGAGATCACAGATGAATTGCTTTTTTTCTCTATCCATCTAAAAGCTACATTTTGAACCCACATTATCTTTAAAATTAAACTGATAGTAAACAGTTATTGAAAAATGTTTATGAATATGAATTAAAAAGCACCCGGATTCGATAGACAGACACTTCATTTTCAGAAAGTTGATAAAGCAACTCCTTTTGCTCAAATTAAATAGAATCAAAAGACAACTTTTTCAGTCCTCCAGTACTTTTTAATATTTTGTTGCATATTTAAACAGTATACAACTATTTTATTATTAATATTATTTTCAACCATTTCCTACAGTATGGGTATTTTCAAAATCAGTCTCCTGCTCGCATTATTTTACAGCAAACTTAGAAGTGCTGCCAAAACGAGGAATAAAAAGTGGGAATGAAAACTAGCTGGTTTTATTTCCTCCTTCCCGTTTGTAATTTTGATGCTGACAGAAGCACAATGCTATATACTGAGCATATACTACCTATGTTTCTAAGTAAAATGCAGTTATCCGCTCTGTGACAAAATTACTAGTAAGGTAGATTTTGTTTACAAAGGATTCATGTCTCTCATAAAAGAAAAGTGCAAAATAAAAGCCACATAACATTAACTATCATTAACAAGAAACTTATCAACATGACATACTTGAACTATAAAACTTCAAAATGGTAGAATTCCTGTAGCATTTTGATTACTCCATCCTTTGCTGTACTGTGTGTTCAACTGATTTAGGGAATGTATAGCTATCTATTTTGCAAATAGGCACATTAAAGATAGTTTTTCACCCGGAAAGTAAAAACAAATCAAATTAATATTCTATTCTGTTACGTCTAGTGAATTTACCAGCATCTGCAGAAGTTTCAAAATATAGGTATTTTAAGTTTGCTGAATCTTGCCTCACTCCTTATCAATACAGCAGTTTTCCCACCCCCAATTATTGGAGCTTAATTTTGCTTTTATTTTAATTCACACAGTTCAGAGAAAAATAAAAGTTAAAGTTACTGTACCTTAACAAATGTACCTAAAGTGGCACTATTTTTGCATGCATGAAAGCTCAAAGCCTCAACAACTCCCATGAGCGATTACTCTTCTAACACTAATTAGATATTTGCTAATTAGTGTCTGATGTGTGAAATGAAAAACATTTTGAAGCTGAAATGGATAGGGTCTATAAAGATAGCAGCGCTATCCCAATTCCCTTTTTTCTGTTATCATATTTCATAAATATTAATAAGATCACATGATACTACCCCTTCTATAAAATTATCTTTCTGAAAGAAGTCTATTGTTTGGTATAATAGGGCTGTGTCAATATTTTGCATTTACTGTAAAGCACTCAATGGAGGGAAGTGTTTTCTCTCAATGTTAAAGAGATGTCACATTTCATGCATCATTTTTATGCTGCATTAACTGGTCCCTCTTCTTAATAGTTTATCTTTATTGCAGTGAAACGAAGAATGCAAAACAGTATCGAATAATGCTTTACACTTCTGAATAATCTTGCTAAATTTATCTCATTTCAAATGTATCTGGAATAAAATATAAATGATGAAATAGCTTGGTTTTTTCTTAAACAGATACTAAGAACATCAAATTAGTGTCTCTGCTGGTCATTTCCAGGTTAAGGTTTTGGAATGTTAGAATAGTTAAAAGGTAACAGTGTCTTGAAAAGTAACTTATAAACTTATGCTACAGATGTTTGAACAGCATTTATCTTTGATCATGCATAGAAAATTGTTCCAAACTGCTAAGGAGAGTTACCACTGTCATTTAATGATACAAAACTATTTATTTATCAGAGTATTAATACTTAGATCCAAGAATGAGTTTCAAAGAAAAAAAAAAATCATTAAGGTGACCCAGATGAATAACTTCAGACGAGGGCGTTAATTCCAAACAGGAATACTGAAGTGCTGTTTTATTGTAACTGCTCCCCTGTAAATACTGGCCATATCACAAATGATATCTAATCATTGATACCGAAATTTTAAACGGTAGCTAAGCGTGAATTGACAAAGGTGACATTGAAACATAGTAATGACTAGATTATCACTTTCCTCAGGCTGACATTTTGTGATTATAATAATACCGATCAAGATGATTAAAACGATAATAAAAGGCAAGTTCTAAGAACCAGAATAAAACAGACACAGGCAAGATAATATATGTCAAGTGAAGCTACCATTTTGCATTACACTTTCTCAATGAAATTTCTTTGTTTCGGCTTGAAGTTAGGCAACCTTTTCTACCAATACAGTATGCTTTTCATTTTTCACATATTCAACAGAAGAATAAGGTCTTATTTATCCTGAGACAGTAAAGTTATACTTCACATCAGTTTGATACCTTCATCTAACTTTCTTATTTAAAGCATCACAATATCACTCACACTGATATTCAGGGGAAATTCTGATTTCACTTATTTGCTTACGGGAGTAAAGGTATTCATGTCATTTACATTAGCCATGCCCTCTACCTTTAATTACTGTTCCTTCCTTAACAAACAATATGGATTATCTTCTAGAATATACCAAAGTATTTTGCCATTTACAACCCTAAGATCGTGTCTGTAACAGACAGTGATAAGGATACACAGGAAATCAATACAGTTGTGATTAACCCAATATACAAGGGGGCACCGAGGTGCACAGGAGTCTAGGATGGAAGATGACTACTTTTTCTGTGATTACACAGGTAAGAAAGAACCAATGGAGACAGATGTAAAGTACACATATACTTTTTTCTCTTTGCGCATTTTGGTACATCGAACTCAAGATTCCCATGGTTCCTAACACATCCTCCCTTACGCATGGCAAACCTTCCTCAGCTTTGCCTTAGGAATCATTCTCATTCTACATCCATGACAGAAATGACAGAAGTCACCAAAGGCAACTTCACTGTAAAGAGCACCAAGTTCCCTCTTTGCTGATAAATGCCCGCAGTTACTTTACTTCTAGATTCCAGACTTGTGTGCCTGGGGAAGACGGGGTTTGCACTCCCAGCTGCCACTTAACATGAGCTAAAATTCTCACAAATAATTATACTTAACATTTGTGAGCTCCGCACATACTAATCTAGTTGTGCTCTGCTGATACTGTGAAGGAGGAAAAAAGCCACTACTTGTTTGTTTCTTTGATCTGCAAAATAAGTAACCGGTCAGAGCCAAACCTCTCATGACGACAGTATTTATGGTGCATCTATAAGGAAGAAAAAAAGGCAAGAAAATTTAGGTACCGAGACAAATGTTCAAATTATTAGGAAAAAAAGAGTGTAAGAGTCACTCAGCTTTAACAAGTTGCTGTGTTCAGGGCAGTACTAACTGCTACCAGCCACACCTAGAATCCAGTTTTTAACTGCTATGGATGCAATGGGGATATCTTTCCAACAAAATACAGAAACTGATTCTGGTTCAAACATACCACTTCCAAAACCGAATCACTAGGCATTTTGAAGCATTATAAAATAATATAAGAAGTCTGTGCTAGCATATTTTTGATGAAAGTTTTGGCAATAGATGTAGGGTTCAGTTAGGTCATGCAGCTGTCTTGGAGAGAAGGGAAGTCAAAAAAGCGTGCAATCTGATTGTAAGCACAAGTTACTATCTCTTAGAGAAATCATTACAGTCCTAAAAAGATTGATCATATGCTCATTGCTAAAATTTACCTACAATATTGTCAATACAGTAGTAACAACTGCTGTCCTGAAGCAGTCCATGAGAAATATTTTTACCGGGGATGATCAAGGGACAAATCAGATTTTCCTTCAAGCTACTTTTCTTATGCAAAAATAGGAGAAGTCTTGGAGGGGCAAGAATGTATCTATTTTCAGAGAACACGTAGTTCAAGCAATAAGCTCTGTTTTTTTTAATAGGTAACTTCAAAGAAAACCTACATCATTGATGTGTAGAATACTAATAATTTGCACCTTTGTGTTCTTCTGTTTTTCATCAGTCTTACAAGCTGTTAAAGATATTTCATTTATATATTTAAAATATTTAATATTCAGGATCTAATTCTTTTAATTTCAACTGCTTTCTTGACACTCTTACAGCGCAAATGTATGGGATTGCGGTGCAGGACTAATCAACCTCACTGTATGGCTTAAAAAAGAAATCCACTAATTAAAATGAATCTTTGATAAGACTTGTTTTGTGAGCCATCATCTATACGCTTAGGAAAAGGCTTGTCTAGTAACTCATAGCAGCTCACCGCTCTCTGTGCTATTCCTGCCATATCCTAGCAAAACACTGAATTAACCAAATCTCCAGAAAGGTCTATTTCTTACGCTTCACTTATCTAGCAGAGAAGTTTTTCCTAAATATAGAGAAAAATCATAGAAAAAAAAAAAAAATCCAGTCTTTACTTAAAATAAAAACAATTTCTTAAAAAGTGTTTCTGTTATGACCAAACACCTACTCATTTCAACGTCTGGAGAAAGAGTAATAGCTTACGTGTTAAGATAATGAAACTCACTGTCTATGAAAATGAAATGACATTATATTGTGTAATAAATGATTGTTTCTGCATTTTCTCTCTCTTCCACTAACTGGTATTTGACTTTCATTGGTAAAGTTTAATTATTGAACTTTTTATCTAAATAAAAAATGTAGAAGAAGAATTTTTCAGAAAACTGATTTTATACAGCTGTCAAAGAATAACAGGAATACATTCTTAGTAGGTATTTGAAGTATTTAACAGCCTTGGACTCAGGTAGCTGCAGATCTTCCTATACCCTGGTGGAAAGTCTGAAAGCCCACTTGCATTTTCATGCTCTCGTAATGTTTCCTGGCACATGGAACCTGCTATTCTTTATCAAATGGATTTTGGTCTTTCACACTATTCCATTGTTCTTTGGAACTGTTCAAGTTTCTACATTCTTTTTTTTTTCAAGTATTTCCAAGCGCATGAGCTTTTATTCAAAGGATGAAAGTCTTCAATGACTAAAACTTAATTAGCTGAATATTCAGCTTTAATATCCCTCCTAATGGATCAAACAGAAAATGTGTTAAAAAAACCCAGCCAAACAAACAAAAACCAACAAAAAAATCCACCTCCCCTCCCCCAAAAAACCCTGCCAAACCTCAACCCCAAAAGACTCCACAAAGGACAGGTAAGAGCTGTGATGAGCTGTACAGTAGCATCACCACCAAACCCCACAGAGCCAATATCCACACGCCCTCTCCCACCAGGCCTAAAAAAGTTTGTTGCAAAAAAGTTCTGTGCTCACGAAATTAAACTAACTTCCGTGTCCCCATTATGGCCACAACTGTTCCTAAGACTGATCTCATGTAGCTTAGCTCCATGGACCCGCGAGACTGTTCTATCCTATCATACTTATGTGGATGTTTAATTAAGGGTCAAAGGTAGGAACTGTTCTGGAGAAAAAGAGAAACTGAATAAAAATCAAATGAATTCATGTCATTTATATACGTGAGTGTACAGCGCATAAAATCGATAAAATATTTTAATGTAATTCACTAGATAATAGGTATTGCTGTAAGGAGTTCAGAAGTTTTATTAAACAGACTCTTTAAGTACATATGATTCATAGGTTTTGTATTTATTTTCACTGTTTTGTTGCTTGGTTATCCTTTTATATAGAGCAATACTTGTTAGATACTATTTATCTGCTGTGGAACACTGAACTCCTGAGGAGGAGAGGAGTAGCAGTATGAAAAAGCCCAGCATAACCCATCGCAGAGACGTGCTGTCAGAGTGCTGGGGCAACGGCACAGGTCAGCACTGACTGGGTAAGGGGAAACAGGAGAGCAAAGGGGACGGGGAGTTCAGTTGCATACCCCTGCTTACACACTTACCCAGCCCAAGAAAACAGGAGATTGGAATAAACTCTAAGGGAGCTGTTGAACAACTAGCGTTAATGTCCTGTCACCCCGCGGAACTCGCTGCCACGCTATCACCGAGATAAAACGCCTGAGCACTGAAATCTACTTGGTGTGGAAACACCAAGCAGAAACAATCACGGTAACATCACAAAGAATAAAAATGGTAAACTGTAAAAATCCTCAAGCGACCACCGATAACTCTCTAAGGCATAGATTTTTCCACTTAACTTACATATTTATAGTTTTTATATAGGTGTCTTTTGTAATTTGTTAAATATTCCTACGACATAATTGCTATCATGACTAGTGGAAAGAGAAGCTTCATTGGTTGCACCAAAGTCCAAACCTAACAGTAGAATTCCCATAGTAATAAATTGCAAGACAAAGATTGGCCCCTAAACCAGGTGCGTGGGCACGGCTATAGATACTAGTTATAAGTGGCACAAAGGAGTTACGACAGCACTAGGATTATAAAATACAACCATATTGACATCATGTTTCTCGTGACATGACTGATTTTCCTTTTGTAACTTCAATGTGACAGATGTTGAAAGAGCCACTCAGGTGATCAATAGCAATTTGTCATGGCATTTTTGCTATTTCAAACTTATTCTTCCTTTACCGTTTTTACATTCACTACACCCAAAGGATTAACCTCAGCCTCCATTCACAAAATTATTTAAGAAAACATACGCATTCGCTTTCCATCTCTGCAAAGATCTGCGAAAAATATTCTTATCACATTGTCGTTATTCATGCTATCGTCAATGCTATCAGCAGGATAAATAAACACACGTAGGGAAGACCGAAGCAATGGACAATCCTATCAAAATCAGACAGCAGCGCTCGTGCTGACTGGTTCAATAGCGCAGTGGCAGATGCCAGTAGAAGCGGGGCTGCCAGTGCCTGTGAAGGCACCAGTGCCCGCCAGGCTTTGGACGGGCTCGTCCTGGCCTCGCTGGAGCTTTGCTCTCAGCTCTAACAGTGATTTATTTTTTATTTTTTTTTAAATAACCACCTGGGTATTGTCTGATTGGTTTAACTTTTCCTTAGCTGTATAAACTAGTGTGAAACGGCCAGAATTTTAAAAGAAATAGTAATGGCCAGTGGTTCTCCTGGGCAGCATTTGGTACTTCTGATCCTGGTGGAACGACACAGGGCGCTGTGGCACAGGCACAGGGGCTAGAGAGGGGCACGGGGGACATGGGAGACCACAGCACTAGAAACACTCCAGCGGCCAGTTAAAGAAAAACAGACCTGAGGGGCAGGCAAAACCATTTTTAAGGGTAACAAAGAAAACAACGGACGAGTCTCTGCCCTATAGGAGACACTGCATGTGCAGTAAACTCAGAAGTTACACGGAGCTGCAGATCAGTGAAAAAGGAGCAAGGCACACAAGCACGTCAGAAAATTAACAGGAGCCCCAAGCGGTCCCTAGCGTGAGCAGGATGACAAAACACTGACAGCTCTTGCTCTTCCCAGCAAAAGAGCAAGAGGAGCTCCCCACCAGCCGTGGGGAGTGCCCACCCCTCTGCAACACCAACAACTCACTACCACCTTCCTCCCAGACTGAACTCCACAGCCGTGGGACCCGAGGCAGCGTAGCACAGCCTGAGAAAGGAAGGGGTAGATGCTAGGTAGTATCTGCCATGATTTTAATTGTATTATTTAATGGGTGTTTTATTAAGATTTTTCCTGTAATAGCTTTCTCCCCTCTCCTTTTCCTTCTTTTTCTGTAATAGCTACATCTGGCCTAGCAGTAGTTTCAGGTTAGCCTGCTATAATTTCAATTACATAAACAATACATTCTTGTCTTTACATACAGTTGTGCCGCTTCTTTGTCCATAACAAGCATTAGGTGACAAAAATAAGGAGCTGACCTGCAGCTAAGGTTAGGTTCCTAGTTCTCCAGTGGAACTGGGAGCTTTAACAAACACGTAAGATCCAAGTCATCTTAAGCTTCTATAAAAGGAGACAAAAGCAGAATGTATTCTTTTAATTATTCATGTTCAAAATCCATATAGATTTTGTTTTGAAAGGCTAACAGTGTGATTAAAGAACAGAAGGAAAACATATGTCTAAAGAAGCACTGTTAAAAAAATACTTCAGAAAAATGTTTCATTGCATATAAAAAAAAATCTCTCTAACTCCAGTATCTATTTAGCTAGATATTTGCGCACAACCAACAGGAAAAAATGACTGAGTCACTCCAAATGAGTGCGAATTGGCAGGTCTGCGGAGCTCAGCACTATCTCTGTTGCCAAGTGTCATGCTTCATACAGAAGACTCACGCATCAGGTGTCCATGTCACACTTTTATTTCACTCTGCATAAATCTCACACAGAGATATCTTGACAAGGTTTGTTTTATGCCAACAGAAGTACTCCATAAGCATTGCTCTGATGGGAGCTGGGAAGACCAAGAGCTGGCAGCGAGACCTGCTTAGGTGCAGTTTGGATTCCTACATCAGATACAGAAGTTACCAGCAAACCATCGTGCCAGTGGTTGCTGGAGCCTCAGCGCTTACCAGTAACAAGTGTGTGATGTCCTGAGCGCCTCAACAACCCCAGCGGTCACGGCTATGCTCTGCTGCACGAGCAAATCCAATACACCCTGACCTTGGTAATACTTCTGCTTTTAGGCTCTGGAGAAAACTTCTTTGTTTTTGTGAAATGAATGATATAATGAAACCTGTCATGTGGCAAACCACATTCCAACAGATTTTTTATGTCATATAACCAGCATTTTATGTTTTATTCCATTTAGTGCCTTAAGTTTACTCTTTTCCACAACACTCACATATTTTGTTTAATTCTGTCTATATTTTATTCTATTTTGTCACATCTGATTAACCTCTATTTGAAACCCTTACTTTGCATTAGCACACTGGCTCTACTCATATCTGTTTTGAGCTACATGGATAAATCATGCGCTTGGAGCACTGCCTCAGTAATCAAATTGTCTGCTGAGAGTGCAGTTCCATGCTGTAATTTTTGCTGGTGGTGAACCCAGTGTAAACAGATCCTGCCCTCCTCCTCTCGCACCCACTCATCCCTGCCCGTCCTGCCAGCTCTCCCCCGCTCAGCACACTCAGCTATTTATGCTGATCAAAGTGGCAGGAGAAGGGGGGACGACTGCAAACATATTAGCTGAGGAGCTGACTTAACAGAGTAACTGCTCTATCCTCAAAAAAAAAAAAAACAAACCTAAAAAAACCCCAAACCAGACAAACAGAAGAAAAAAACAAATAAAAAACTACAAAAAAACCTAAACTGAGTGTCATTTATAAACTGATCTGGAAATTTCACCCATGCAATTTCACCTGCACAACTACAGGAACCGTCACAGAGGGCAGGAGTGAGAAGCTGAGCAGAAACCGGGCAGGTGGCTCTGAAATCAGCCTCGCTGGAAGAGAGGGTTAGTTCAGACCTCTGCCTGGAGGGCAAGAAGGTGATGGGGTATAACACGTATCTTAGAAGTGAAAGGTCAGGATCCTGTACATTTCCCAAAGAAGATAATTATGCTAAAGATTTCTTCCTCGATAAAGCGGCAATTCCAACTGTGAGCTGTTTCCTTTGTATACTTTGTTGAGAACATATCATGACATCCATCCATTATTTTACATCACGTTTGAAGAAATATTGCAGATTATAAAATCTTTGAAATATTCCCTAGAGATTTTGCATCTGAATCACATTTTTTCTCTATATATTATCCATGAATATCATACATTTACTTTAAAAATAATTTTAGATATATATGCCATACAGCGAAGAGATCTATTCTAAGAATTACTGGAAGATAACGACTCCACAGCCATCTAAGAGAACGGTTCTTCCCTGCAGTATCTCCTGAGCGATACAGACCACAGAACTGAGCTGACACCTGCTTTACAAGACCCAGGGGCCCTCTGCATTAGCACCTCCGGGTCTTTTACTTTAATGGGATACTGGTTCTCCCTCTGCATTTGCTGCCACCCTTGATCTTCCCAGGGCTCTGATGCCACACACAATTTGGCTACTGGCTTGCCAAGAACAGTTCTTGCAATAAAATGTGCCCTGCAATCATTTCACTCAGAGAAGGAGGTTTCATCTTGGGAGTAGCAGTTTTCAAAAAGAACAACATTTAAGCCGGAAAAGAAAAATCGCTATTCCTTGATGTTATTTTTATGAAAAAATCCCTTGAAGAGTATATGGGGTAAGCAACTACAGCTCAATGCCTTTTTAAGCATAGGATTCCTTGGAAATTTTGTTTCCAACAGACAGAATGTTAGACTTGCCTATGTTATGGATCTCCTTCACTTGCGCGTTTACTTCCTTACCTCATCTTCTCAATTTACTTCTTTAAAACACTTTTAAACATCACTGATTCTCGGACCAACTCAGACAGTAAGCTGATTTCCCTGTTAGCAATGACATGCAATAACCCGTGCCTGAAACTGCACTAACCTGAAACAAGGTGAGCTGATTTAATTAGAGAAGAATGCAAGCTTCTTCATTAAGTATAATAATTCCTTTTTCCTTTTTAGTGACAATTTCTTGACTTCAGTTTCAGCACGCATTCTATTTTATAGGACAGTGGAAAGCTGGAAGAAGAATCACTGGTACATTACTATAGTTTTGTTTACCATGTGTGGTGAAACGTTCTTAGATAACACCTCTATTTGTCTGTGACACAGCAGGGAGTAAATGAAAATGTTTATTCTGACCCCTCAGCAGAAAGAACTCCCTTAATCTACTCACTGATGAGATAACACTGTAGGATTACAATAATCAACTTGCAGTATGTCCTCTATTAGGGCACTAAAGATACGGCATTTCATATCCACTGGGAAATGATTCTTCCTTACATAACAGTGACAGGCTTTCACCCTTTGAGATCACATTTTTCACCCCATGCTGAGCCCTCAACTGCTTCTGTATCAAATGGCTAATATTAAGCTAAATACTACAATTCTAAAAACCTGCACCTAAAAGAAAAATTGTTTGCAATGCCCTCTATTGATTTAAGTAATGGAATGATAAAGAGACAGATGTTAACAATATACTTCAGCTTCTAAGCATCCTCATAGGGGTAGAGTTACAATGAACTGCTTGTGAAGGGCTCTTATTTAAATGTAGATACAAATCTCAATCACTTCCTGCCCTAACAAATTTAAAAATTGCTAATACTGCGGGTAAAGCGACTGCTATGTGGATTCCACCACAGTTCAAGTCCTGACCATTGCCTAATGTCATTCAGGAATTCTCCATTTGCTACAGAATTACTGAGTTTTGTCAAAATTCAAATAATAAAACATGGGGAGGAGGGGAGGGAAGGCGAGAGAATTCAGATAATTCATTCAAACCTGGATTTTTTCCATACACTTCTCTAAAGGAAATTTTAAGTGTCAAAAAATACATATCTTGTGCTCATTATTAAATGCTAAATACCACAGTGTTTTGAGCTGCCTTGTGGCCATTGTAAAGAAAACAGGTGTTCTGATAGATTATAAAGTGTGAGTCAGAGGATGTGCAGAACAGAATTTTAATGAGGCTGCGAGCACAGAAGTCTGACTAGCCTTTTGAACATGATGCTAAAACACTGAAAGTAGTCTTAAAAGAGACAAGTAGCAGGAACACAACTAAAAAATCCTCATTAATGTACACCAAGTGAATGTGATATAGAAAGTCATTAAGTCGGGTTTTGTAAGGCACCAGTGGTGCTGATTACCACAAGGTCTGCAGTGGAGGAGTCGGATGCTCTGGACAAGCCCCTCAGAGGTGGGGTTGGCTGGTTCAAAGGTGGATTCATCATTTTCACCTTTGGTCTGTCCGACTTCTGCTGCTAAAACATGCAAATTCCTTAATGATTTGCTCAGCTACGTGAAGGTCCTGTCTGACGTTATAGCAACAATAGCAGAAAAATCTTCCCTGAGCACCTAATCCAGCCTCCAGCCTCCGTTCTCTCCTGTACCAGCAGCAGATGGCACAGAGCCTCTGTGTGGGCTTGCTGACGCCAGCTCTGAGACCTTCCCAAAACAGGAGCTAAAAGCATCCTTATCACATCAGATAACCATTCAAATCACTCCTATCATTACGTTCACACAGAGCGTCTCCAACAGTTTTAAAAGATTATAAACAAAGACATTCTGTGATTGACACTTAGGAATAAAGTAATTTTGAAAAAAAATAAATAATCCTTGCAAGGCTGGCATCTCAGGAAAGTTTTTTTCTGACTGATAACAAAATTGCTGGCTGAAACCCAAGCACAGGCATTACTGAGAGGTGTACATCTGGGTGGGTGCACATGAAAAGGACTGAAAGTGGTCTTCCACCACACCACACCAACTGCCCTTGAGATAGTTTTACTTTCATGATTAAACCAAAGGAAAAAAATAAATCACATCTCTGTGCAGAGTTTAAACAAGCACTTGCACATATACTCAGTTCCGTGAAAGCATTTGCTGTGATATTAGTGAGCTCGAAGTTAAGCATGAGTGTAAATACAGGAGCGGATCTTTTAGTAAGAGGACGGCATCGTATCTAAATCCATGTGCAAAACTTAGAGGAAAAAGTATTTTGAGCAAAAATATGACATTTGCTTTATATGAATTAACTATTTTCGTATAATTTCATTAGGCTGTTAATTAACCACTCACTTTATTAAGGTTATTCTCTTCCAACCAATTTCTGTCAAGCACATACTATCAGTATCAGTACTGTGTTTCTGCAGCTATGTAGTCCACGCTTTGTGAAGCACACAAGTTGTTAAGTGTATGCATTTTTTGCCTCCCACACACTCCCGGACATATGCTGTTTACTTTTTAAACTCCAAAAAGTGAGCATAGAAAATTACTTCTACGCAGAGAGGATTTCTCTAGCTCAGTCTGAGAAGCAACATCCACTTGGGTTTCTGATGTTGGGAGCTAATGAGAAACGACACGGCATTAACAGCAGAGGGAGGGAGCTATTCATTACTGCAAGACCTACATTTAAAAAAATCAGATACAGTAGTCAGAACAAGAAAAAGAGCAACATAAAGTTCATTACAACACCAACAGACAATCTCTTTCAATGACACTAGAATGAGGATCCACATTCTGAAATGCAAACGTACAGCAGTCAGATCAACTGGGCTGTACTGGTTTTCAATAGAGAGGGTCAAGGTTTTGACTATTTTCCTGGAGCAGAGAAGGTAAAAAGGCCAAGCAATGGAGATACCTCAGTAAAGGTACAGCACGTTTAGGGAAAAACTTTCAGGAAGCCTGAGGAAGAGACACCCTTGATAAAACCAGGCTGCCAGTCTACGGCCAGAGTTACTGGCTTGGCTGGTGTCACCTTTGAGAGACCTGGGCAGCGTAAACACCCAGAACACGCCAAGACAAAGTCTGAAACCCAGAATGTCAAAAGTTGCTTGGAAAATGTGGTCACATGCTATTTGAGGGGGAGAAATTGTGCTCTTCTAGTGTCCTCATGGACATATGGATGTATAAAAGAGTGTGTGTGGTATATATTTGTACGTATGTCAGAATATATATCCACAAGATACATAAGCGACAGCTTCAGCTCTCACTTCCACACAAAACATCAACTAGCATGGGTAAATTTGGAGGGCATCTCTCAACAGCAGAACCCGTAAACATAGGGCAGATGCATATGGGACACTCCAAGAGTAGTTTAACCAGTTGATGAATATGTTGAACAGGACTAGGCCAAGTATTGCCCCATGGGGGACACCGCTGGTTACAGGCCTCCAACTTGACCCTGCTCCATTAATTACAACCCTCCGAGTTCTGTCACACAGCCAGGACTCAATCCACCCCACTGCCCCTTCATCTAGCCCACACTTCCTTAATTTTCTAATGAGGACGTTGTGGGAGATAATGTCAAAAGCCTTGCTCAAGTCCATACTGTATACGTGGTGTTATTTTCTGTCAGTTGTTTTAGTTCTGATGTTCTTCTAGATAGATGTACATATTTTTATAACATTGTCAAATTAAATTTCTCCATATTTGGATAATCTTATAAAAACTTTAAGGACATTTCCTGTTCACTTTCATTCTTCTCCCTATTATTATAGCTTTGAAAAGAATAGATGGAAATAAACTTGATAAAGCCTAATTAGGAAAATCCTGAAGTTGAAAAAAGTGAATGAAAGAAAGAAAAGTAATTGAAAGAGAAACTACGCTGTAATTCTGGTTTGTATCCTAGTAAGCAGAGGAAAGACCTACGACTAAAATGTATGCACCAACACCTTAGTAAGTACAAATATAATGAAACTACACCGACTTACACTGAAGTGCCAGCCCACACATAAAATGCCTCTATTATTATAGCTTAAAACATACATGTAGGTGGTGGGAAAGGTGACTGTGAGTTTCATTTTCCTTGGCCATATACTCTGATCTTTAAAAGAAAAAAAAAACACAACAAGAAACTGGAAAAACAAGAGTACATTGGGATGAATACCTCAAAATTATTCCACACACCCACCTCTCCCAATCACATTCAAAACAATTCATGATACAGAAAACCTATGACCTGAACACACTTTCTGCACTAAAAATACAATATATATGACTTATTTGCAATGCTCAGGAAACAATACAACACATACAGCGGGTACACCTGTATCACAAGTATTCAGTCTATAAACTGTCAAGCACCTTTAGCTAATTCTTTAGCACTCCTGATCTCCCCTTTCAGTCAACTGAAGATCAGTGGTGCCAAGGATATTCGTTCAGCCATGAATGCAAGATCATCCCTCAGCATTTTACAGACTTTTTCTCTTAAGAAGCTTTTTAATGTAGTTATGGATTTCTGCATCAAGTGGTTACTTGATAGCACTTTACAACCTAGTGCAAAACATATGTTCTAGAAAGATATTAAAGAATAGCCTGACTGGGTATTTTGTTCACCTCAACAACAATTCCTATCTGGATATTCCTGTGGATACTGGACATTTTCAAGGCATCTATTTACATCTACCCGGCCAGAGAACATAAGCATTAGAATTGTTTCTTATTTTGATGGAAATAGAAGCTTCACATCTTTGTTTCACAGGCTTTATTTTCACTAGGATTTATTCCAGTTTTTAAAATGAATTGATATTTACACGTTGCTTTAGAGGAATAAATGTCTCTGATTCCAAACCTGTTTCCCCTTACTCCCTGTCCTCTCAAACTATTAGTATAATCCCGTTCTAGCATGTGGCCATTGCCATTAAGAACAGATTTCATTGTTTCTACTATCAACAGATGGCTTTCATGCACGCATTTTTTTTTTCAGTCTCACACTCAAATCCAAACCTGCTCTAACAGCATCTTCTTCCATGTTTCCAGGGTGAATCAAAGAAAAGGAAGCCCTAACAACCAGCTTAATGGAAAATGTGCACTTGATTGCATCCTCACTGATTTCAGCAACAAAAGTTACCGGTAGTAAAGCCCAGGCTCAGAGCAAGTAAGCGTTGTAAAGTTGCCGTTGTAGCCTGCTAGAGACACCGTTTAAGTTACATTTTAAAATAACTCTATTGTAAACACTGCATATTAATTACTTGCCTACAGAGAGTAGGTAGGAGTTGGCCAGTGTTGCCAAAGAAATGTCAGTAAATGAAAACTAAGTGCTCAAATTTTCTGTTGGAGAACAATATCCCTTCTAATTATTGCATGTAAGTTATAGCTTTTGTGTGGTAAACACCTAATAATCAGTAACTGAAAGTTAACTCTTTAGGTTTAAGAACAAAACATTTGAAATATTTAAATGACAATACTAGTGCAATGGCCCTTTAAGATTAAAATGCATGAGGTTTAACAGTTTACACTCGGCCAGTTCCCTAACTCAGTTCAAAATGCTCAGATCTTCAAGGAAATAATCTTGTTACACCATTTACATTTCATTCCAGAATATCTGTCATAGCATGTGAAAGAATAATCAAAGCAAAAGGACCATATACATTTGATTTTTTAAATATTTTTTTAAGTTGATTCCTTGGCAATAACCAATGCATGAGCATATCTATAAATCAATTGCTTCAAAGATTTATTCCAGGTAACTAACTGCAGAGAGAGAAATGTTTAATTGTCCCAAAGGAAGCTTTAGCTTTTATTCCTTTCCTTACTATGATAAAGCTGAATACTGCACAAATACACACCTTATTTCCAATATCGAATTTATCAATTGCCGGTCTTGTAAAAAACAGTACATCCCAAGCCAGAGAGCTCAATTTACAACTGACATCAGAACTGTACTGTCTTTCCTTCATCCACATAAAATAAGTTCCTTCCAGCCCGGTTCCCAGCGCTGCAGGGGGGAGCTGTACGGCTCGGCTGGGCAAGGGGAACCCCACAAACCTCCCCCTGGACGGCAGGGAGGTGCAGCACAGCATCCCCTGGCCACACAAGGCATTTTGTCTGGATTTCAATGCCTTAGGAAAGAGGCAGAAGCAACACTCACTGACACTGCAGCAATAATAGTCTGTAGTCCAGACCACTAACCATACATAGTTCCCTATTCTAGTCACTAATGCACTAAATGGTCCAACAAACTTTGTCCTAAAATGAACGAAAACATACAGTATGACGTAAAAAACACCTTTTTTTTTTCCCCCCAGACATTTCATTTACAAGCACAAATAAGATTCAGAGGATTTCCACATTTGAAGTACAGCCAAAAATGGTACAGTAGGAAACAGCTGTAACACAGCCTGGTAGCTGTATTCATTTTTGTTTTCTGAGCATCATTCCAGTGGCACAAATGATATTTCCCACATGCCCTCAGTCTACAAAAACGATGATGGAAGCTTCATAAATTACTGATGCATTGCTTAGACATACTTTATGAAATTAATAAATTCTTCATGAAGCAATGGAATGATGTGAAAGCTACCAATAGAGATTGCATGAAGGTCTTCCTTGGGTAGCTGTTAAAAAGAAAAGCCCCTTTAGAATTGAGATTAAGATGGACCAGCTTCATGATTAGATAGAACACTCACACAGCAGAGGAATTCGGAACAACTTCATTATTTTCCAACAGAATGTAAATGTTTTCAGGCAAAGGGCCTCATTTGTTTCTAAGTCTTTTCATTGCTACTTGTTTATATTAGCATCAGTCAGAAAATCCTAAAAATCAAAAAAAAAACGTGGTGCTTTGCTTCCAAAAATATCTTCATACACATATTACCATCACTTACACTGCTTATATCCATTATATGTTCTAGTATTTTTCTAGTATTTTTCTTTGCCGCAATTATTGTTATCGTTCCTGCAATGCTATAGATAGGCCCTGCACCTAACATTTTAGGTTTTTTCTCTCAGGTTTCCTGGATGTACAATTGCAACCTTGAGCTGTTTATGGTTACTAAATTCCATTGAGGAAGCAGAGATGCTTTGTAGGGGAAAAAGAAAAAAAAAAAGTTGTCTGAAAGTTTGAAGACTGGAAAAAAGCATTAAAACCAAAACTTTTTATAAACAACCAAGTACTTTTTGTTTATAGAGGTATTTGGGGTTCATTACTCTGACCTACTTATTTCACAAGTAAATTAATAGATCATTCAAGCCACTACAAATAATAATCATGTGTATAACATCTGCTTGGCATATCAAAGTTATTCAGGAGAGTGACAAATAACATTTTTTAATTCTTGTTGTCAGGCTGAAACTAGAGAAGCCTTGTGCAACTTCCTTTGATCAATATTCTGAGTTGACACAAAGATCAAAGTTAAAATGTGGTCATCCCACCTTGCTTGCAGAAGGACACCACATGAACTGACCCCTGAGTGCAGCCATGTATGATCAATATTTCTCTATATAACTAGAAGGAAATCTGGAGTTTAGATACCTTCACAAACATAACTAGGATTGGTACTAATCTCCTGCAGAGGAGGCTAGAAACAGATTTGATGAAGGAATCTGCTAATTTTTTTAAGTGATTTCCACCAACCTTAATGACAAACACAAATAAGCTAAAAGTTTGGTGTTAGAGAAGAGATAGGTATGAGAAAGAGAGAAAGGAGGGAAGGAGCTCACTCTGCTTGTGCAAGTCACCCCACAATACTAATGGTACAAGGCTTTGCCAACATCTTACCTCTTTTCAAAGAAACGACTCGTGTGAAATCCCGTATCGTATCTGCAAAGCCAGTATGCTGTCCACACACAGCAGGCAACACCTATCCACAGTATCATCACGCACTATCAAGGACCTCACAATAGTTATCAAACTACACACTGCAAACAACTGACATCATAATCCTTAGAGTGAAACTACCCTCCCCACGGAGGAGTCTGGGCACCAGTGACAGACAAGAGGACTTCCTTGGCCAACTGAAATTAGTGCAAGACCTTCCAGCTGAAAAAAAGCCTGTACTTCATGGATTTTTAGGATTAACGGTCTATATTATTGCTTTGTTTTGCAGAAGGAGCTCTGTGGGTTTTCTAATAGTCATGTACCCTGAGTACTTACAAACTTGTACATGCTTACAGATATCTAATATGTCCCTAGAGCCACACAAGAGAACCTCTTCAGTAATGGTTTATGGACTATGTTGATGGCAAAGCCAGAATCACTCTGTAGCACTTACATTAAAAAAAACCAAACAAATCACAACAAAAAACACATGAAAAAAATCTAAAAATGGCCTGGCCAGTCCTACTGGTATAAGACACCAGGGTCTGTGTCAGAGCGTCCTGCTCCTGTGCCATAGAGAGACCTGATGCCGACCAACCATGAAGTTCGGAAACATCCCACATGACTCATTATTTGTGTCAAGTTGAGAAGGTCATATCCGGACTCGTAAGAAAACACATAGCACAATTCCATGCAGACAGAAAAAATGAGACAGTCTACATGCTTGAATGTTCCAGTACATCACATCCTATGTAACAGAGAATTCTTTTTTCCTGCTGCAAATATTCCATCCAACAGAATGTTTTGGTTTAGAGACAAAAAAGCACAGCCAACAACATCATCTTCAACTGTATGACAGGGGTTCTTTTTCCTTTCCAAAAGCCTCAGATTGTGAGCATCTATCAAGCCATCCTTTCTATTAAGCCATCCTTTCTAACTTAATTGGGTTGTAGTTTACACCCACTACCAAACAATAAAGTTAGAGTAATGAGATTCAATCACAGGACTCTAGCAAATAGTTTAATTTATATAGATAATTTAAATTACCATCTTACTGTCCTTTCCTTATTCCTGGTACTGTACTAGAAATTTTAGACAGTGGAACATTATCACCAGTGATTTTCTCATAGTATTAAAAACTTCTTTAGAGATGAGTAGAATTTTCCTACTTGAAAGCAATATCAGGCTTTGCTACACCGAAATGAAATGAGCAGAGCACAACCTTGACTTCCTTTACTTACTGCATTTTTTTAAAGATCCAATAATACCTTTTGAAAGGGCTTCTTGCAACTTGCTATGTTTTAATAGTATTTTGTTAGTATTAATCATTAAGTAGTGGCTTTAAATATAATAAAAACCACATACATCTTCTGACTGAATGATTAATCAGGTGCAGGCCCAAACTTAAAGAAATTTAACTTGGCATTCATTATTTTACTTAATTTAAAATCAAGAGCATGTATAACTTTCAAAATGCTAATTGGAAATGTGAAAATAAAATGTTAAAATGGTTTCGAAGAGTAACATTTTGCACGATTTCTGAATTAACCTAAGCCAATCACTTCTTACTCCTAAGAATTAAGCAAAAATTCAATTACACAAAACCATTAAACTGGCAGCTTTAAGAGCAACTCTTCTTGTTGCATTTGAATATAAACACTTATCTTAATACCAAGCTAGGCACTGTTAAAATCCCTTGTATTCAAGAGAATCCTTGACTCGTGTTATACGAAGCAATTTTGATATCAGGAAATCAGCTGCCTGATTATTTTTGGTTTTTTATTTATTTTCCAAACTAAATTAGTAATTGCCCAAACACTTCAGATTAGATAACAGTTTTATTGTGAATTTGCAGGTAGTTGCTTTAGACTTCTTAGAATCCCCAGTTCACGTACAACATCAGGTTTCCATACTTAGAAGTTACCTGAGCAACTAGTACCAGAAGAACCTGGAGACAGGATCCACACTTATTTCCATGGGATCAGTAAGGACTTGCCAAAATAAAACACGTGCAACAACCGCATTCAAGTAATGACTAGGAAACACTGACTGCCCACATTATTCCCCGATCCCAAAAGGGAATTTTTTTTTCCCCCCACTCTTACAAACCTTTCCACACACTTCATATTACCATGTATGTGAAAGCTGCCCTAGAAAAATGGTAACTTGAATCTGTTGGCAGCGTGAGAGAGTGACATGCATTACAGGCAATATTCTGCTTTATAGGTCAATAAAAATACCAAATAATTAATATTTTATCAGTTGCTTCAATTGCTATTAATGTTCATCAACTAAAATTAGAATCTGCTCACTGCACAAAAGACAGATGTATTTAAAAGAAAAGGCAAATGACCATCTGCTTCCCCTCCTTTGCTAAGTGATACTCACTTCAGAATAACACCCAACATTTGCATGTACAGAAAACGTAATAAAAAAGCAGCAGAACAAGCAACCAGTAGTACCTCCCTGTACCAGGATACCTAAACGTCCATCACAGTGCTTCTGGAGTCATGTTGCTACTGATGGAAGAAGCATAGCACATGAGAGGAAGAAGAGAAATCCGTAGCACTGGTCTCCATGCTCCTCTCTACCCTCCCTTTCTGAGAAAGGGCAGACTTATTTAAGAGGGAAACAGCCATGAAAAGTCAAAGGAGGGAAACCCTGAAAAGTAGCAGCATTAATAGGCCAAAGCAAGGCTAGAAGGAAGCCAAGACAATGAGGTGTCATGGTTTAACGCCAGCCAGCAGCTAGGACCACACAGTCATTTGCTCAATTCTTCCCTTTTCCCCCCAGAAAGAGGGGAGAAAAGAAGGAGAAAAAGAGCAGAAAGGGGGAAAACCCCAAAAACTCATGGGCTGAGACAAAGACACTTTAACAGAAAAACAATGGAAAAGGAAAATAGCAATACTAATAATGGTAAAAGAATATACAAGATTAAGTAATACAAGTCACACTCACCAGCCATTGATTTGGTTGCCCATCCCATCCCAAGCAGTGGTCATGGAGTCCTGCCCCCGGCCAAGCCCCATTTATGTACTGGGTATGGCATCTGTGGTACAGAACATTCCCTTGGCCAGCTTGTTCTGCCTGTGCTCCCTCTCAGCTTTTACAAGAAGCTGAAAATGTCCTTGACTGATATAAATATAACTGGTAACGACTAAACCAATATGCACTGACATTCCTTTCATACCAGATCTGAAACACAGCAGCCACTGGAAAGAAAATGAACTCTATCCCACCTGAAACCAGGACATGAGGGCAGGACAGGAGCCAGCCAGAACTCACAGTCCACTAGCTGCAGGGCAGAGAGAGCCCCACCAAAATCCCAGAAACAGTCCTTTAGTGGCAAAAGCTCCCCGTTTGGTTACCTTTTCAGCTGCTCCAGACAGTGGCATTTCCTCACACTCTCTGAGAAATGGAAGCAAGAAATAGAAGTAAGAAAGCGTCACACCAGCCTGGCAATTCTTCCTTCTAGAAAGAATCTTTGCACATTAGTAGATAATTAACACCACCTGCTTATTCCCCTCCAGGCAAGGGAAAGCAACACCTTGCACCTGAGACTGCTGATTACTCTTCTCACCCCCACACACCTGCAATCTTGAACACGACCTCTGCTGCCCATCACACATGAAGAAAAGTAAAATACCTACACTACTCCATTTCCCTGCATGAACAAGTATGGTCACTGCATTCCCCTGGATAAGCAAGAGTTTTTCTCACTCTTGCATTGTTTTGTGTTACAGTGTTTTGCTTTTCAATAAGACCAGATACTAGCATCATTGCAACAGGTTAATTATATTCTATTTTAATGAGCATCTTGCTTTAACCTCTGCTTGTATGAGATTAAACTCTCAACCTCACTTCCACATTTTTTTTCAACAGGGAAATATCAGGCTGTCTGTGGTAGTCATGAATTTTGCTTAACCTTTGTGATAATTTTTCCAATACATCTTAACTTATTAACTATTAGTGCAAGTGTTCCGCATGCAGTATCTGCAATGGTTTTAGTGATTATGGTCTCAGTGATTATTCCATCCCTCAAGTTTGGTGTGAGGACTTGCCCTTGCACAGCTGGCGAGTCAGAAACCGTACAAAGCACCCTGAAGTAACCAGGAGGTGACAGTGAGGTGCACGAAGATCCCATCATCTCTTCATCCCATCATCTCCCATCATGGAAGAGCTTGTGGACAAGTCATGCAGCTCCACTCCTC
Source organism: Arenaria interpres (assembly GCA_013399435.1). NCBI lineage: Eukaryota > Metazoa > Chordata > Aves > Charadriiformes > Scolopacidae > Arenaria > Arenaria interpres. The sequence continues at coordinate 171,936 of VXAK01028549.1, forward strand.
CCTCATGCTGGTGAAAACATGATAAAGGTGCCTGTGCTCAGGCTACAGCACTGACACACCTCTGCCATATTGCAGATCTTTGGGCAAATGAACAGTCAGTGACAGCCCCTCCGACCTCCTCCTCACCCACCTCAGAGAGGTCCCCTTTGGGGATGAGAGCATCATAGAGGGGACATGGGCGGCACCATTCAGCCCAGAGGGACAGATTCTTCACCTCTCTTTGATTTTGCCAAAACAAAGTTATCTTGTTCAGTAGAAATGCAGAAAATAAACAAATTGTTAAGTAAGTGCTGAGATTTTTACAGATTTATCTAAATCACAATTTCAGCGACTCTGAGCCAACCAGACCAGGCCCGGCAGAGTTTCTTCTGACAAGTAGGCTGATGCCTCCTCAGTCACTTCAGTGGGGTACTCAAGGCAGCCACCAAACTCGGAGGTGGGGGTGGGCATTGGCCCGTGCCTTCCCGTGCACCTTCCCCATCCGCTTGTCCAGCAGGAGATGAGAAAAACCTGATTGCTTTTTCCGTTTTGGCTCTTCAACCTTACATTTTCATGTCAGGAGTTCAAGGACTCTCCTCAAGGAAACTATTGGTAAAATGACAATTAAAACAGCCCAGCAAAGAGAGCGCACACTTGTGTTTAAAAACTTTTCTCCAATTTGAGGCTTGCTTAAGATTTCCTGGCCCAGTCATCGTCTCCCCCAGAGCCACAGGGTCTTGGTTCTTGGCGGAACAACAACCAAATGAACACAGAAATGATGACACCACATCCAACCCCATACCTCAACATACTTCAGTGCACACTGGGTTTCCCAATCCACACAGTTGTGGGAAGAAATAAGGAAGTGAAATTCAGTTAAACAAAACAGCCAAGGGGGAAAGGCAACCCAAAGGCAACTAACTCTTTCTGATCAAAAGCACAGACATGGGGAAAAAAAAAAAATAAAAAAAAAAATCTTGATTTTAACCAGAGGTTTGGGGGTGGGGGTGGAGTTTTCCCAGATTTTTCCAACTTCAGTATTCCTATAATCCTGTGTTGTATTGGAGCCCTTAGTCACTGCTTCTCACTGGCAGGTTTTGTCCTGCAGGATGCACATGATTTTTCATACTATGGTTTTAAGACAAGCTTCATATTCGGGAAACAAAGAAAAATCAATGATGTGTAGTATTTAGATTCTGCATATCTTAGTAGCCATGATGAATTTCCCTGCTGACTGCGGGGAGGTCGGACTAGATGACCTTTGGAGGTCCCTTCCGGCCTGGACCAATCTATGAATCTATGAATCTATGAATTAATCACAGCAACAATGAACTGCAGGAAAAAAATTCGAGAAATACATTAAACTTTCAAATTTTACATTGAAGCAAAATAAACCCCTCAAGTTATACAGTACAATTACCATAACACTGTTTTGGCTGTGCACAGTCAGTTAAATAAGATTAATTTAGCAACTTTTAAATATCAATAAGCAATAAACATCTTCATGTACAGGCCATGCTCGCTCATTCATGTGCTCTGGAGTGTATTCAAAAATTATTTCTTCAATTAGCTAGACATAGTGTCTAACGAAGGACCTACTTCTCATTAAGAATTATTTAATCACATGTGGAGACTGGGAGGCATTTTCATCTGCTTTTCTTGAGTTCTTGATTAATTTAAGAGATGCTTAGAATGTTTTTCAAATGTATTTCCCCCCTATAACAATCCCAAAGAACTTCCTCTATCCCAATCCATTTTTCTAACATCATCAAGCATAGGAAACAGGCAAACATTGTTAGAGATGTGCCAACAGACCTCCACCTACAGAATTCACTACTCTGAAGCCTGCAACAGGAAAAAATAACAGTCCTTATGAAATTACAGGGAAAAAAACCAAGATACAATCTTGCTGCGGAATTCCACTTTGTCTTATAATAGCTTTTTTTAAAAAAAAAAATCTGTAAACCTCTAATAATATTAAACTTTATTAGGATTTTACAATTTAAACCAAGACCTTCTAAAAACTAGAACAGTAGCAATATTTTTAATTTTACTTGCAACTCATTATTAACTTAGTTCCCACCTATGAAAGGTTATACTACAGAAGTTAAGATGATACTTTTTCAATCATCTGTCCTGAAATCCATACAGAAATGCATTACACAACAATAAGGTCCCTTAAAAATATACTGTTTTCACTCTACACCCAGACAATGAAGGCGAGATGATATTTGTAGCTTAAGTACTGGAATAAAATAAATAAAGCAGTATGTTAACATATTAACAACAACTTAATCTATTGAAAATGAGAAATGAAATCAGAAAAAATATGCCTGACAGCTACGGTTACAAGTGACACACACAAATCTTCTTTATTGTTCTCTTTCCTTGTGAGCTGGTATTTTATGTATCCTGCTACTTGGGAGTCGATTATGAAAGCAATGCTGGGGTCAAAGATTTGCTTACTACTATTCCTCTGTTTTAATTCCCACAAGAAATGCAGAAATAGGTCACACCAGCTCTGTCTAGCTAATTTAGTACGCTAACTTCTATTAGCAGTACACTAAATTCGCCTATAGTATATCACAAGCTGCTGACACTTTCATACATACAAATAATTGCTTTTAAAGAAAGTATGACTTCATCAGTACTAAGTTATGGGGTACTAAGTAATTCGTGAGAAGCTCATCTGACAAGTCTACCACATGGCAGGGTTTCCCATCCATTTAAATAAAAACAGCTGAAAGGAAAAGTATCACACTCTAAGTATTCCTCTTCCCTCTACTATTATTTCCATATATCATAATGAATACTGAATGAGCTTTAACAAATGCAGAGACTGACAAACAGCGTTGCTTTTGGTGAGAGAAATCCTTCCTTGAACAGCCTCGTAACCACGTTCCTTTCCTGCTTTATCTCCTACCTCTATGCTGCGCCTATTCAGACCGCTATTTTCTCTGCCAATCTTCTAAATCCTTTGCCTTTCTCAGCTGAGGTTCTTCACTTTCACTCTACTCCCATTACCACCCCTGCTCATCCTTATTTCAGCTTTATTTCTTAGATGGGAGAGCGTGTTACAACACGTAACAAAAGGGTAACTGTTATGAACAAATCCTAGAAAGCACTACTCCGTACCTGCTGCTCCACTTCAAACAAACCTGTCACACGCACATCATTTCAGACCTTGGGCACGAGACATTAAAGTAAATTCACCAACATCAGTGATTTTCCAGGTTCCACACTTACCATAACTAGACAGCAATGTCATTAACAATAGCGCATTTTCTGTGACATTTTTGCCTGAGTCCTTTTTCCCTGAACTGATAACAAGAATAGAAAACAAATTATATGGTCTATACACTTAAGTGATTTGTAATGGATTCATTTCACACCAAGATGTGGTAAGTAACACCATCCAGCATGCAAAGTCAGTACCACAGAATTTGTGATTAAATGGGAAAAATAACTGTACAGAATGCAGGTAAGATATCCAGGAAACCTGCCTGAGCTCCCCCCGTGCCCCTCACCGACAGCACACACTGACAGCCTCCCTAATGGCCAGGGTGGCAAAAACCCAAGGACATTTAGTTACAAAGGCATGGCTGTGGAGTGGTTAAACTTCCCCGATTCCTCCTGGAGAGTAAAGAATCCATCTTCAGGAGCATGGTCTCAGACTGGCCAGAGGGACTGGGAAAGCTTGTGGGATGGCTGCAGCCGCTGTAATATACTCAGTGTATTAAAAACAAAATTAAAAAACCTACCCCAAACCCCAACCAGCTGTTTGTGAAAGAAGATCTTACTATACTTTGCTTTGAAATTTGTTTCTTTGATTTCTCTTGGTAAAGGAAATTAAGCTGTCTCTCCAATTGGGAAGAGAGTGTACAGGGTTAAGTCCCATGCAAATCTATTTTCTCTGCCTCTGAAATCTTGTAGAGTCTGAAGAGACAGAAGACACTTCAGGATCTCTAGTGATCCAACTCCCCAGCTCAGTCTATAGATGACAGGAATGCCCAGCGTTGTTATTTTTATGTGATGGAATAGTCTTTTAAAAGGTAAAATTAAGACACATGGTGAGGAATTGCAAAACAGTATTATTCAACTACAAAAACCCTTACAGTGTAGAAAAGAAGTACAAACCAAGAAAGGTATCTGCAAGTATAACAAAAATCTGAACTAAAGAAATACAGAACCAGCACCCATAAAAAAATACCTAGAAATGGAGAGGTCACCAATTTCAGATAAAAACTTTTATTCATCAAGATGATGGAGAAGCACATAGAAAATTAATTACTTCAAACTCAAATGGATAGACTAGAGCAGATCTCACTAGGTACATAATCAGCATATTATAAAGTTACTTCAAAATAACCAAAATGTTTTCAGTTGATTTGGGTTCTGATTTATTTTACTGTCGATCATTTAATCCTCCTTTTTCTTGCTTTCCCATGGACAAAATCCAGATAAGAGAACTGCAGAACCATTCAGGTGAGCAGGGACCTCCAGAGACTATCTGCTCGGAGCTGCTGCTCAGATGAGGTTCGGCAGAGCCCGGAGCCCAGGCTGCCCAGGGCTTCCTCCGCCTGCTTCTGAAGGACCTGCAGAGATAGAGATTTCCCCAGCTTTTCTGGGCAACCTTTTCCTGGATCTTTTCAACATAGGAGAAAATCCTAACCAAAGCTAAAGAGAAAATGGTTTTAATGTTCACAGATGGTGAAGGGTTTGAGCAGAAGCTGTGAGCCTTAAAAATGTATTTTCAATCTGGTTTATACAAGACTATCTGCATACGGCACGTAAGTATGTCAATGTATGCAGCTTAGTGCCACCTACCTAAAGAGCTACCTGAGCTCAAGCATTCTGCAGTCAGTGCGTTTTTTTACTTTATTTAGGAAGAAAAAGTGAGCAAACAGAATTTTAGGGAAAAAAACCAAGTTACAAATTTATAGTTTTCCTTGCCTAGACTTTTTCAATCCCCAACTATGATGACTGATAGAAATGGTACATAAATAAAACTGATACCATTCCTTAAACTGACTCAAGATGACTGCCTCAGTATGTTTCTCTGAAAATTGTGCATAATCCTTGGTCTAAATAATATACAATCACAAATAAAAAAATAACACTGAAGTCAAATAACTTACTTTGCTTGTGCCTCCTTTGACCAGACTCAGCAGTTAAGATAAACATTACAAGGTTTTCATACTTACTGTAATATTAAGAAGGAAGCAACATCAATATTACATTTATCTCAAATGTTGACACTTGAGAAACATATTGTATAGGTACACACAAGATAGAGTTATACATGTGGTGCCTCTGTTAAAGGCAGAAGAGATTATGAGGTTAGCCCTGTCCAACACCCACCTGCTTAATTTCTTAATCCCAAAACCGCATTAATCTTATGGTAGCTTTTGCATTTAGTGGAAGACATTTTGATTCTGTAAAGCTTTGTATGCCAAGGGAAGTCAAGGCATTTAAAGCACTTCCCAGACACAGAACATCTCTATCCAGGTTCGGGGCAGGAAATTTTTTAGGGACAGGAGTGATAACGCCACATACATTACAATAGCAATCTTCCTCCTTACATGAAGAAGGGAGAACATTGGTTAAGTCTATACAATCTCCACATCACCATGGAAAAAAAGGAAAGAAAACAAGAAACCAAGGTTCAGTTTTGAAGACCACAGTCATGGTCTATGATGTTGACTAGTATTTTTACCAGGTGGTTACCTTTCATTTGTTTTTGAAAACACATTGCTTGAAGAATCAACCAAAATTTAATACTAGTATTATGTTTCTTATTAAAATCCTAGATGGTTCTACACTTGTGGATTACTACAATTTTGATAAGTACTGCTATATGGTAGAAGAAGCTTCATGAACTCCTTAGCAGACAAATCCCTACTTCTAAATATTCCACTAACTCCTGCTCAGGAAATCTCATCACACTGAACCCTCTTTTATTAGAAACTTTATCAACCTCAGCACAGTTTAAACTGTCTGAATACTCTTCTCACATAAATATATTAGCTATATTTTACTGTAGCATACTTCATGGGCTCAGCTTCAAATCCCACTCGTAACAATTATATTGGCAATAATACAAATGAGACATAATTGGACTTTTTTTTTTAAAGCGCTAGTCTCATCCCCTCCCCAAATAGCAGAGTGCATGGAAACCTTTCCATTATTAAAACCTTTCATTTTAAAACTTCTTTTTATTCCTCTTCTCAAATTCCAACAGACACAGGATACTATTGCTATATAGCAAATTAGTGAATCTTTACAAAACTTCTAGTAATACTGAAATGAAATGGCATACATTTAGGTTCAGTCTGTCTTACAACATTCACTGTATTTGAGAATGTGTTATAAGAGAACGATGTACTGAATATGTAATTACATTATTTCACTTTGAACATACAGATGGTACTAACAAAAGTTTTTACTATAGATAATGAGTGCATGAAATTTTTAAGTCATGGAAAAATGTAATAGCTTAAGATTCCTTTTAAGTATGATTCATGATAGAAAGTTAAAATTTCAGGGTTTCTGCATAGATTAAATACAACAAAGATATTGTCTCAAAGATGCTACAACTCCTTTTTTATAAGACTATTTACTTTGAATAATGACAATTTGTCATGTACTATCTACTCATCCACTTGCAAATTAAGATATATTATAAAATCTACATCAAAATGAGAAACTCAAAATAAAATGCACTTTTTACTTTTGAATGAATTCCATGAAATAGCTTGTCAAAAGTATTCATATCCTGACATTTCTATTTCTATCTATTTAACAGTAAACTGAGTCATCAAACCTGATGTAAACAGTTCTAATTTTACCTAGTTTCACAGTCTACTTAAAAGGCTATAAAAAGATTAGTTGTAAAAAGCAGGAATGATCTCCTAATTGTGAAGGGAACCTGTCTCCTAAGGCTGGTCATAACCATCAACAGGATGTTTTTACATTACGGCATTGGGCTGAGAGAATCATCCAAGCAGAAGATTTCTGTAAAACAACCTTTCTGTAAAAGGAAAGACATAATGTATCTTTAAGGCAACTTGTTTTACTGAAGAGAATTAGTAGTATCTCTCTATGAATTTTTTCAGGTTTCTAAAAGATATTGATTTGCCTGATACACGGAATCATCTTAGGTGAGATGCCCTTGCTATACTGCAAACCCAAACGTAGTATCATTCTGGCAGCTCAAGGAAATTAAAAATATGAAATAAAGAACAAATCGGTCTTAAAACACAGAGTTATATGCAAAATTCAAACAAAAATCACACAGAGGAAAAAGAAAATTAATCACTTAAAAATCTAAGTACTAATCTGAATTTGATTAATAGTTGGTGGGTTTTTGTGTTGTGGGGTTTTTTCCCCCCAAAATTATGATGGCTTGAGGTACTCTAGGAACATCAACATTCTTAAAACTAAGGTCATTTGCTCCACTTGTATAAGCTGTGTTGATTTTTTTTTCTCTGCCCCATTTACATTATAATTATTTGTGGAAACTAATCATTAACTTTGTGTATTTGTCACAGCAAGAATCTGAGTCCATTATTTTTAAGGTTTTTTTTTTCAAAGCTCCCCATGATTTTTGACATTTTGGAATGAAATGAGTGTGTGGGAGGGTAATGTGCAGGTGAAGAACTGTACTAACTTTGCTGAGAGCTTTAAAATAATAGTCCCCAGCACTGCATCTGTGGTTGGCAAGGAGCAAGACTGCGGAGCTGCGCTGCAGGGGGGCAACAGCATCCATCCAGCAGACCTGAAGAAAATGGGCTTAAATACCTGAACTGGCCAATGGCAATCAGAATTTAAAGAAAAAAATAATGAATCTTTAAAATCTTCAAACTGAAGAAAAACATGTCCAGTTTTCAGCAAAGAAAGGGATCCAGTCTTCTATCTACCTCTAGAATCTCGGACATCCCCCTTGGCGTTTCTCACCCTTATGCTGCAGAAGAATAAAATAGATGCAGATTTCAACATGCCTCAGGGCCTCTGAACAGCCTTTCAGTGGAGATGACAGACCTCGTGCGGGACCAAGGAGTTAAAGTAAACTCTCAGGGGCAGCACATGAATAGCTATGAGGAGTAAGATTTTACAGAAGTGAAATTAAAAAAAAAAAAATAAAAAAAATCTATTGATTGATGCAGTACTACAAAATGTACATGTGTAGTTTAATACAAAATCAATGGGGTATTTATTATCATGGTGGTTTCCAAAGCTCATTCCATTTAGTTTCTTTGCAATTATTTAAGTTTAAAAAACATACAATAGTATTTGTAAAGAAGAAAAAGACCACAAAAAATAACCTGAAAACACCTCTTTGAGAACTGGGGAAGCCGTAAAAAAACACCTTAAGAAACAAGTATTATATTTACAACATAAAGTAACATCTTCATATTAAAGATACATTGGAAAGTTGCAAATGACAGTATTTGAAAGCAAAATAACTGAAATTTTTAACCACAGCTACAGTTTCACTGAAACTAAATTCTGATTTGTTTTTTTCTCTATAAATCAGAGTTTGTTTTGACATGTCAAGTATAATAGATAATTTCTAAGTTGTCATGGAAGTGAAAGAATATTTAGTGTTTGTACTGCAAAAAACAATAGCTACAAGAATGAATCACTTGTTCACAATCATGAACTGCTAAATAGAACAGTCTGTGAGATATTTGATAAGAGTCTCACATGCCTATTTGCCAGAGCCAAAAGCAACACTTGTTAGAGTTTTTCTGTCTTCATTTGTATGTCTAATTTATTCAAGAGACAAGTAGGTGATAAATAATCCATAAACTTAATTTTAGCAACAGAAGATAGGAGGGTTTTTCAGATTACCTGCAGGTGATTTGCTATGGGTAGTTCTCGGTATATCTAACATGCTATCACACGCACTGCTGGCACATTGCCTTGATGAACAGCATCAGCACCAAGCAACTAAAATCCTCTGACAGCATGAACTCAGAAGAGAGGAGTAACCTATTTGTGCCACCCTGTTCTATATATTCGTATGTAGGAAAGGGCTAAATACAGTAAGGCATTTGACACCACATCAGTTGTAGGTAACTGCCCGACTTCTCTTTTTATTGTGTACCACATCTAAAGAACAGTTTTCTTTTACATCTTTGAGCAAGACCGGTCAAAGGCATGCTGATAAATACTATGATAATCAGAGTATATATGTTATAAAAAGCAAGAACTAAAGGAGAACGATTAGCGATTTATTGTAATGATGCAGTTAACACTTTGTACCTGAGATCCTGACACTGCATGTGGAATGACACTTGGTCCCACTGTCTTTAGCAGGAGACTCTCAAGCCCCCACTGTTGCCAAACATGCTTTAAGTACATCCTGATTTCCTGTGACTACCTACGAGCAAGTCGTTAGAAATTAGCTGCTAATATTGAGTTCCTGATCATCAAGCAGATTTTCTGCTCCATGTCTTGCATCTGGGCAAAAGTAATGCTCCTATTGAGTTCCTGTAATACCTGTCTTTTCTAATTCCTGAACAGGTGAAAAAAACCAAACCCCATGATGACTTTATTAAAGATTTTTATTGTAGCTGATGGTTTGTATCATCAAAAGAGTTTTTTTTCCGTAGAATTTTTTCAAAACAAGATAATATGTATTGTGAAATCAAAGAAAAACTAAGTTCACTTTGTGAACTAGGGCAATTTAAAGGAGTTGCTTGTTTGTCACTTAGAAATGTGATATTCAATGGTATGTACATTAAAGTTGTTGAAAAAATGTATTTGTTTTTTTTCCCTCCCATTGTTCCCATACTCAGAAGTATAGAGTCTCACTGACTACAGAAAAAACTCTCTGAGCTTTGATTTATACACTTTTCCCCTACCAGGGTGATTGATACTGTTTTTATAACTGTACGCATCTATTTCAAGTACTCTACTTTAGATCATTAGCTTCATAAATACTTTCTCTGCCTATAGCACGGATAGGTATAATCAAATCTCTCTAATAGATTAGCCTTACAAAGCCAGAACGTTCATCACGATATATACTGGTACAGTAAGAGAAATGGACCAACTCCACAGCTGGCATTAAGCCAAACCGTTGCCTCGCAAAGTCCCAAGTTTTATTACTGGAGCTCCAACTTCATTCACTGACTTCAATTTACATAGGCAAAGGAAATAGATCACAATTAAAAAATGTAATTTACATCAAATAATTTAAATAAATCCTCTGATTACCTTTTAATGGCCTGGTATTTCTATTCTTACTTGCTTGTGGATTATGCATTATTAAAGGGGCTTGCCTGGCCCTTATTTGAAAGGGTGAGTTAGGCATTACACAGCACTGCTCTTACGAATCAAGTTTACATTTGCCCTAACAGCCTGTCTGGCAACTACTAGTCATGAAGAGCAGCACTCAGGTAGGTGGGACATCTTCTGGGAGCAAGGTCTGAAACTCTTAGTTTTACTTCTGGAGAGTGCTGTATTCACTGGATGGCAATTGCATAAAAATAACGCTCTGAAAACCTCATACAACTGCCTGGAAACATACTGTTCCTACAAGGCTGACAGATTTGGTTAATTGTGAGGAACTCCTTCACTCATAAAATGAAATGGCTTCATGTCATTTCAACAAGTGTATACCTGGGAACTACAATATGAATTAGTCTTAATTTATCTGCAGTGCTGCCTGCATGCTTTATGAAAAGTATATGTGTATACATAAACAGGGTAGAAATTAACTTCCGCCTAAGGCTACCACCAAATGTCATTTAGGCTGCCAGACTTTCAGGGGTTGGAATTCTGTCTCTCTGCCCGGGGGAAGCTTTTTATTCAATTTATCGTTGAATAAGACAACCAGTTTGGCAGGGAAAACAGATCAACAAATTATACAGTATTTTTTTAAAAGGTGAACATAACTTACTGAAAACAAATTTAAGGAAGCTTTCTTATTATTGTTATAACTATTTTTCAATGTATAAAGCCGGAGAGGGAAAAAACCATTAACTGTCTGTAAGCAGGATCTAATATGAGCAATATAAGTTTAAAATGTACTCTTGACTTTGTTTTATTATTTCACTATTTTATTAACATATAATATTGGTGGGAGAAGCTGCTGCCATGCCCAGCTAGAGGATGTAAAAAACAGTTGTGTTCTAAACAAGATACTAATTCACTGACTGTTAAAAATGCTTTGTTCTTTCTATTAAACAAACACATAAATTATCTCTGAGTCTGTCTTTCTCTTTGCAAAGAAATACTACTTAGCATTTCAAGCTTAGGTTTGTCTTAGTATTGCCATATCTTTAGAGATGCTTAAATAGTTAGGTGCCAATTGGTATCCCAATTCTATCCAAACACAGGCATTCAAGCCCAAATTAATTAATTACACAAAAATTCACAGAGCGCTACTGTAGATAGAAAGGGTAACATGTTTGGGTTCACCCCACATAATGCCTACACTGATTATTTCCATACATGGACGGATTTGAAGGTCCTCCCCAAGCCCCTAAACCCCCAGAACTGACTGAATTTCTATGTCAAGCAGAATGTAAAATTTCCAGCAGGCTTCCAAGCTGGGTTCTCCACACCACACTGCTCTTCCTCAGGTTAGGACTTCCCATTAAACCGGCCTATTTTTGGCAACATGGAAGTCATGAAGTCATTGCCCAATGTGAAGGGCAACGGGAGTGAGGGTGTATTTATTTAGTAGAGCTGAGTTTCTCCTGCTCACTCCAAGTAAGAGTTTTCCTGGATTTAGCTCTCATTACACCACAAACATAGGCACCAGACAATGCCATCGCTGCGGGTGTCCTGTAGCTCAGATGCTTGGAGCACATTCTTTCGCGCTTTCTCTCCATACCCCGAGTATATTACACAGTGTCTTTCCATCCAGCGCACACTCAGCTTATGTTTTTCCAGGATCCATTAAAGGTTACCAACACCCTCACCATCAGCTCTCCCTGTTTGGCAACAAATATTGGCGAAAGAGTTCTTCGCTTCAACTGAATGATTTGCAAGAAGTTACCCGTTTACAAACACAGAACATCAGAAATAAAAAGGCCCAAGAGAGTGCTGTGGCAAACGAGAAAATCCTCACAGATGGAGCAGCTACTCTCTCACTTTCTCTCCAGGAGTATTCTTTGCCATTTAGATTCTTCCCACATTGAGTTGTGCAGTAAAAATATCTTTTGCTGTCTCTCCTCAAGCCGTCATACAGTAAAGCGCGGAAAAGGATTAAAACAGAAGTCTAAAAATTACTAAAAAAGAATAAAAATAAGTGTGCAGGACTAGTACAGTTTCCTTTAGCATATTTTGTCTGTCATGGCTATTCTAACTTTTAGTCCCTTTTTCCATGGGGCCCGATGGGCCTTACTTAACCCTTGCAATGCCAAGGGCCTCCCTTCTGCAGTTCTGCAGCTGCCCCTCAGCCGTGGGGCAGAGCCTCCCCCTGCTCCCGTTCCTGTCCTGGCCTTCCCATGGCCTTGCAGCTGCAAAGCCTCATGCTCTCCTGTGGAGTTCCTCGTGGCAGGAAAAATCACTACTCCCTTCCTCCTCCTTTTCCTACCCCTTGTTTTGTAGCTTCTCCTTTCTTTAGAGGAAAAGAAGACTTAATGAATAATAAGGTTTAAGTAGGCGATAAGCATGACCCAATACTATGCCTGCAGAAAGCGACACCCGCCCTGATCACATCACACACTGCAACTACTAAGGACATCTTAAGGAGGAATGAGCAGAGGGACGGATGTCTGAGCAGGTCTGCACAAGAATTACACAGTCCCTGTGGGCCAGGTACGTTGAAGGGGACCAGCCCAGCACTGGAGAAGACACTCCTCTGGGAGACCCTGCCTTTCCTCCACCCAACTGACCACTGTCCCTCTCCCCATCTCTCTTCTACTCCCTGCACTCTCAGAGTTGCCACAGGCCACTAGTCATGGCCCCCACAAGGAAATCTCGCAGTGTGTCAGCCCGTCTCACCATCTCCTCTGCAAGGCTCTACAGAAAGCAGCCTATGCCAGACTAAACTTCAAAGTAACTCCTGACACCATCTCTTACGCTGTGGAAGATGAAGATAATTTCAACAGGAAACTGAGTTATCACATTAGCGAGTTTTCTGGATCGCTATCATCTTAAGACAAAGGCGCAAATAGGGATATATACCAAAACAATCACATTCCAAAGGAAAAAAAAAAATAAAATCTATCAAGGCAATTTTACTTGTTATCAAAAATTGTGTTTTGATTGTATTTTTTGCCTAAAACGCTAAATATTCATTCTCATGGCACCTTTTTTTTTTTCTTAATTGTAATTAGGTACAAGTATACTATTTACTATGGCAGCAGTGCTCAAATCTTACTTATTGAATGGACATCATTAGAGCGAGCAGAGCTCAGAAAGGTTATTAGAGCCTCATCTGAACTACGAAAATGTCAAGTCAAGTGGGAATGGTGAATGGTGATATGAAACTTATTCCAGTTATGTTAATGAGAAAAAACAATGCAGAGTTTTCAACAAAAACAAAACAAAGCTAGAAAAACAGCAACACGAGGTGCATTTGTGACCAGAGCCAACAATACATTCAGTTTTATATATTCCCAACATCATTAAAATATGTCCATCTTACCATTAGCTGATCATCACTTTTACCTCCAATCCAGCAAGTCAGATTTAGCGTGCTGGAGATTGCTAGTTACAACATTGGCAAAAAATAGCTGTATATACAGGCAAGTAAAAAACAACAAAAAGCCTCTGTGTAAACAGTGACACTTAATTGCTCTTCTCTCACTAGAAAAACTCATGTACCACATCACTTTTTTCATAAACTTTTCTTTTCCCCGGGACATGTCTCTCAATTTATTTGATAAAGTCAAAGAGGTCTGACAAGATTTTAGAAGAAACTAGGATACGTTAATTCGACACATTTTAAAAAAAATTGGCCATGTTCAAAATCCCTACTTTACTGTTTCAGAGTGAAGAGGTCTTAATAGGATTGTCAAATAAACATGTGACTATGAAGATGAAATTTTTACATTAATTATGGAATATCATCTTGTAATCTAAATTAAATTAACTGGGCTTTTTTTTTTTTTTTTTTTAATATGGAATATATCCTTCCTGTTTTTCGGATATAGCTTTTATACATGTAGGAAATACTCTAATTCAGGAGTGTTACATGTAAAATACATATTGCCAAAAAACCCAGACAGAGCCTTATGGAAAAACACTACCTCACCATAACAGCACACATACATTGCACATACTGTATTGAGGTTAATGTGCACAAAAAAGGGGGTTTTTTTCAAGAGCAGTAGAGGAAAAGTATTGGCTATGATCTTTTCTTCTTCTTCAGTGTACGTCTAAGTGTTGTTTTTCTTTCACATTATGTTCTACAAAAGATTTTTAGCACCTATTTTGGCAGAAAGCTTAAAATACTAGGGCAATCAGAAAAGAAGTGCAACAGTGACTTCACAGAAAATTGAAGCTGAGCAACAGAGAGGAAAAGGGAACGCCCGTAATCTGTGTAGGGCACCAGTTTGTTGTTTTGCTTAGACCTGTTTGGCACAAATTAATACCTAGATTTTGGACTTTTAAAAAAAAAGACCTCTTGAGTTTTTCAAGAGCTACGCTTACACAATAACCCCATCTGCAATCCCATCAGTGGTCATCCAGATAAACGAAGACCTACAGAGCAGACAAGACCTGAACTGGAAGACTTGATGCTTGGCCAGAAAAAAAATCAAGCATCATTAAAAAATAATAATTAAAAGCTCATACTGTAGTCCTCCTCTGTATTTCACATTAAAAATGGTATGATAAAACAGTATTAAAATAATGACAGATGACCTTCAGAAATTAATAGGTAAGACTCAATACATTAGACCAAAAGTTTCACATTCTTATTTCTGCTTATTTAAGACCTTGTCACATTGATCTGTTGTGTGGGAGGGGGATTCTGGTATCACTGTCTTTGATGGGACTGCAGTAAACCTGAGGCTGCAGAGAAAGTTTCCAACCATAAACCTGCACATATTTATACATGTGTTGCAGTGAAGTCAATTGGACTGTTCCTATGTTCAGTATACTAAACTTAAATTTGAAAATAGAAGTTTCTGGAGGCTTGATACGGCCATCACTGTACCACAAACCTCCAGCAGATAGAGACTTTCAAACTCAGGCCTAAATACAATGAGAGCAGAGACAGTACAGCAGTTCAGAGGAAATGGAGTCAAGGCAGAAAGGGCACAGGCACCGGACAAGAAGGAAGAAAGGCAGGAAAAAAACCAACCCAGAATAAAGAAGCAAATAGAACTTGTATTCCAGGTGTCCTGAAGTCATGGCTGCATAGTTCATAAGGTTTGAAATTTGAAAGGCAATGTTGCCTTATTAAGAAATGTTATCTTGATCTATAATTACATCTGGACCACATAAAATAAGCAATTAATTTTTATCAATACAGATTAATACAATTTATGCATTTAAGATCCAAGGAACTGATTTATGTGTTTGTAATCTTTGCTCATTTCATTTTGTGAGGCTGCCTATTACTGGCTTATTAAAGCCTCATTATACTATTAAGTCCAAATGTCAATCTTGGTTCCAGTCCAGGCTCTTCTCTCTGTATTTAGTAATTACCAACAGAAGTAATTTCCAATAGCAATGAGTTTGACACTCGCTGACCAATACTATGTTTACAGTAACATTTTGAGACTTCATTTCCTGAGCTAAAAGGACATATTTACTCAAGACTAATTTGCAGGATTGGTGAATGTGGAGCAAGGAAGACCTTTACATCATCTGTCTTTACATGCAAATGGTAGATATGCATGTATTTTACACGGGGAAAACTCTCAGCAAAGCTACCCAGTTCACACAACCATCCTCACCCATGATGAAAACAAGCCACACGTCTAGTTGACTGTCACATGTTTATTAGAAATGGGCAGTAGAATCTGCTCCAGCTCAAATCTCCAGATTTCATGCCTTCTAGAAGGCAGACGCAAGCACTTATTTTCTAGCACAAGTTAAGCTTGTCATATTTTTATATTATTTTGCATATTCAGGAAAACCTACCTCAGTAGCTATGAACACAAAACAACTAAGATTAGCTCATTCTGCCAATAGGGAATATTTTGTTGGTGTTTTAAAGGTATTATGGGATGAAATCCTAATCAAAACTAATGAGTAAAAAAGACTGTAATTCAGAATTTCAGATATCAAGCAAATAATGACTTAATAGAAAAACAGTCTGCAGTCAGGAAGATTAAGTGATCTCAAATAATTATATATATCACTATAAACCTAAGAAGCATTTAATAATTACCCCAAATTACACTGGATTGGGAATTTAAAAAATACTGTCCATATAAGACAGGACAATGTAATCTACCAGGAACAGCTTCCAGGATTCTGTCTAATGTGTTGTCAGTATATTTCAAATTGAGAAATTTGATTTTAAAAAGCAACAGATTTTTCAGAGATTATTCTCACACTGGCTATATATGATACCCATCTGTGAATTAAAATAAAGGAAACTATCAAAATGTTCCTTAAAATCAAACATATGGTGAGTGTTCACTATGTCAGGCTCGAGCAAATTTCTTCGGTAGCTGGGCTCCTCCACATCTGACCAATTTCAAGATTTTTGGTTTTGGATTTTTTTTCCTTAATTTTAACCTGTTGCAAAGGTTTACTGAATTCAATGGGAATATATGTAAAATCTGAAAGAACAATTTAAGAATGTTTCCTTTTAAATGCAGATTAGAAAAGTATGGTCTTATTTTTATTTTCCGTTTAGAAAAATTAACACCATACTGATAAAAAATTGCTTATGATTATGAGAAAAAGGAGATTTTAAAGGTTTTTTGGGAGCACAGTCAAACTAAAGGAAAAGGGTTAGCTACTCAGCTTGCTCAGTAATATTTTGCTGTGTTATGATCTAAACCAATTCCAAAATACAAACTTAGAAGGCAGTTAGCGGGAAATAGAAAAGAGGTGTCTCAATCCTTTTGTGAATCTCTCCATAGGCCCTGAGCCCAATACGTCCAACGTCAAGGGGGAGAAAACACCTTATGGGAATTTCCCCCCCCAAAATCTCATGTATAGGGAGACAGAGAAGGAGCACGCACTTCCTTTGCCTTAATGCAAGCAGCCTCCATCCTCCTTCCCATTTCTACCTCTAAAAGAGCAACACCTGGACAAGAAGCTCAGATAAAGATGTCCTCAAGTGGGCAACGTGCTGGCACTGGTGCCTGCACGGCACCGGGAGGCTGCGGGCCCTGCCGATGCCCAAGCTGCTTGTCAGCTCCCAGAACAGCGTCTCTCTCAAACAGCAGCACCAGCCAAAAGCATCTTCCCTCTAAAACATACATGTACCCACCTGGGAAAGGAGAGTCTGTTTGGAGACAGAGAGCTTTAATAATTCTTCTAAATATTAAAAATATACCATAAGTTTTTTAAAAAGGAAGCTGTGGGCTTTCCAAAAAAATGGGAAGAAGTATTATGAATAAACCATTTCAGCAGGTCAACAGAAGAGACAGGGAACAGAAAAAGAAAGCAAAAACACAGTAGACTATGATGAAAAAATTGAAGAACACAATTTCTGAAGTTAGAAGCCTACTTGAACTCGAACCAGAAGCTCCCATCTTCATATCCCTTTCTTGGCTTATGTATCTATTTATTAACTAACTTACTTTTCAACATGTTATTTTAAGGAATCCAACCTGTACTATTTGTGGACATCTACTTCTATTGGTAGACAGATTCTAAGGGACAATTTATTTACTCCAGTTGTCAGGTTTAGAACAGGAGATCCAAAACCAATTTTTTCAGATTTCTCTATTAGTTTTTCCTTGTTTACTAAGACATTATTAACACTTTTGGAGTATACAATAAGTGTAAATTAGCAAAACCATGGGAAGGCTGTGGAAGCCTTCTCTGAGGCTGCAGGTACAGAGGTGAGTGTAGTTTCCCAGCAGCAGCCACAGAGGGGGTCTAACATGGAGATAACATGACCTTGTGACAGCTCTTAACAGACAGCTCTGGACACCTCGCCAACGGCTAAAATTCCCCACAACTGGGTTACTCAAACTGAGGTTTTTGTGCTTCCCAAGTTGCTCAGCCTGTCCTGGATAGGTTTCTTATTAAAAAAAAATCAGTTAAAGCTGATCCAGTCCATTATTTTTAGGCAGGTACCTTTGGAGGCCAGCGGATGACAACAGAATGGAAAATTCCTTTCCTTCTGCAGCTCTGCAGGTGCACTTGCATCATGAAGGAGCTTCTGAATAAAGCAAATTGTATGTATTACTACTGTCTTCAAAATAGCTTATGAACTTTTCAGTCCATTGTGATCACAGTTCCCTGTATTAGAAGGGAGCCTATGCCCTTAAATCTTAACTCTGTGAACTCTTTCCTTTAAAGTACCCAACATGAGAACTTTTTCAGGAACAGGAAAGTCTGAACTCTAATGAGATCCTCTCTGACAACTGTAGAATAAAACCTTCTATTATATGTACTACAGAGATTGGAAACACATTTGCTATACCTCTCATTTTTCTTTACGATTCTCTCAGTCCCTTAACTAGAGTACAACGTCCCTGACTTGAATTTATATCATGCTTTTCAAGATGCAATAAGCAGCAGCTTGCAGAACCTAATCGCTTACGGAAAGATAACTTCATGGAGGGACAGACTACTGTGAACTAGATTAAACAAAGCAATATATTAATGCCCACAGTAACAAAAATATAAATATGGAGAAAGCGATGCTTCTTCATACTCTCACTTCTTTGAAAATCAACCAATTGACTGACTGAGCAGCAAACAAAACACAACAAAAAAAATCATTCTGGAGTATCCAGCGTTAAGTAGATTTTCTGTGGTGTAGCAAATGACTGAAGAAGATTAAACTTATTTCAGGAGGTAGGATCTAAGTATCTGAGTCTTTGTGTTTAGGAGGGAGAGTAAGGGAGGCAATGCACAACAATATGACAAAAATCTTGTTATCTCGACTGTATATCCTCTGCTATCCCGCACAGCAAATTGAAGTGCAGAGTACAGGGAAGAAAGCAGGGGGCCTAAACGTGGAAGGCTGCCTAAGGAGATCAGTGCAATGGGGTTTAGGGCTCGAGAGTTCCTTGAAGCTCTGCTAAAGCCAGGAGGGAATTAAAATTTCCAGATATCTGGAACAGGATATCAGCTGTTGCTTCTTCAGAACCATGGAAATGGCTCTATTGATTCTAATTTTAAAGTTTAGAAACTGTAACCTTCATAAATGCATAAGCGCTAAGTTCAAGTGAAGAAGTATATACGAAGAGCCAAAGGCAGAGTACAAGCTTGCATGACCCCTCTTCATACACACTGTAAATACACAGCACACTCCATTGAAGGACACTGGACAAATTTACACACGGATGTCTTACAGCTCAAAGCATTCTTGTGGTTAGCAGATATCACTGCTAATTCTGCCATCCTACAATTCAGACAATAGAAAAATGGGAGATAAAAAGACAAAAAAGTATCCCAAATGTCACAACAGTCACAAAACAAGGAACAGCCCTCTAGTCCTCCCCTCCTTTGGTAATTATCATTCCTTTCAACAGCATCCTGTGAGACAATACTTCCTTCTACCCTGCAATACTGCATACATCACTTCATCATTTTTTTTCAGAAGAGAGAATTCTTGCTTCATCACAGTATCCTGTCTTTTAATACTGTAAATATATCTCAAAACAACTTGGTCTTCAGCAGGCGTATCTTAGATTGTGTCTATAACATTGCATGCTCTACACGAGGATTTCCAGAACGGCAAAGGAATTCACTATGAGTTTTTTTAATTTTTAATTTTTCTAAATAAATATTCTACCTTCCTTTTTTTTTGCTTTTTTGTAGGGAAAGACATTTGATGAAAAAACTTCATGTGCCATACTATCTCCTAAAACTAAATTTTAATGGCTGTATTAAATAATGGCTACAGGCCAACAGGAAAAGGGCTTGCATGGCAGTTTAATTGACAGAGTATCTCAAGTGCCCTTGAAAATTATTTAAAAGTTTATCACAGTCCTGGAGGTCAAGAATGAAAAGCTTCAAACAGCAGTTCTGCTGAGGTCCTCCTCTGACCCAGATGCTGTATCTTTGATGTTCCTATTAATTCAAAAATTTAACTTAACACACAGACACCTTCAAAAACTCTCCTCTCTTGAAAATTTGTGATCATTCATATACTGTAGAGCTCAACAGTGTTTGAATCTCTGACTGGAACATAAATCTGTGATGAAGCATAATTACTTTAAGCCAAATAACCTACAAGATGCCACAAGCTATGGGAGAACACACTTTAAATGTCACTAATTTAATATTCAAGCTGTAAAGAAGTGAAATATGTTGAAAACAAGTATAAAGTGACACAAATATTTTATATATTTATGAAATATCTCACAACGTACTTACAGCATTCCCTTCTCATGAACATTGTCACTGTAATGAATTTTACATGACAATATCTGCTAGGTAAGTAGTTATTGCTGTACTTAGTAACAAAGTTTGCAAAAATTAAATCACTAGTGAGAAAGGGAGTACGCTTTCTACATTGGCATTACCTCCATCAGACATCTTGGGATACAGTTTATGTATTAGGAGCGTTCTAGCTTACATATTTGTGTAGAAAATAAAAAAATGTCTTTATACTGAATGGGAAACCTAAATTTTCATTCTGCCAGAGGACAGAGAATACGTTAATGACTCTACCATATACACAAAATTATCAGCATGGCAGGCTGACAAAAAAGAGGTTAACTGACAGATACAATAGCTTCACCTTAACCCAGATGTCAGGAAACATATCATTATTGATATTCAAAGCTGGAACAGAACAGTTAAGCGAGTCACATAAAGCTGAATAGGCAGGTATTTAAAATATCACGTGCGTGAGAATAAATTCGTAGCTCACCTTATCTTAGGAAAAATAAGGTTTTTGTTTTGTTTTGTTTTTATTTCAGAGTTTATAATTCTGTGGAATATCTTCTCTATATGACTTTGGATGATCCTACAATATCCGCATGTGGTCTAAGATAAACTGACTGGTTTTCCTCTGAGTTTTCTGCATGAAATCATCAGAATTATTCCAAGTCTTAAGAAAATCTGAGCTCAGAATTTGGCCTAACTGATCTCACTGTTATGCATGAATATAATCTCCAATTCAATCCAATATGAAGGGCAGTTTAAACATGTTGATGACAGTTGGTCAGAAAAGGTACATGGTGAAAACCAAATCTGCATGCTTCACTTGCTTTATTTTCAAGAATGCAGAGCCTTTAACTCATGTTTTAATTATGACAAAATAAGATAAATGTTTCAAGGGAAATGAAGGACAACACATACAAACTCTGGTTTTAATTAATTTCTCCTCTTCTACACACACATCAGGCATTCTTAAAAGGATTTATGAACAGTCAAAATAAGTCTTATCATCTTATTACTTTCACAGCACATATTTTTGTATCTACTTAAAATCCCAGAAAGGTACATGATCACCATTACATATGAGAACCATAAGGCATGCCATTACAGAGGCTCATGTTATGGATCACAGGACCTGCTCACATACACAGAGCATCCATACTTATTCTCTTATTAAATTTAACTATTTTCTTCGTATTTCCAGCAAAAGTAGACTTACAGACATTTTAGGAGAATTTACTTTTAAAGAAATTAGTCTCTTGCTAATGCCAATGAAAGGCAGATGAATGGTGAAAGGATATCTAGCCTTAGTCTGATAACAGCTACTGCCCATAAACTCTACATACTGAGATTATGATACGAATTAATATCTCCAAGACATGTTAGAAACCTCTCTTCATTTTACTTAGAACAGATTTATCAATCTGGTCTCCTCAATGGAGGTGAATAATTTACAGTTCCTCACCCCTAACTTGATAATGAAAACGAGCCCAATTTAAACTGTTAGCTCTTTGACATGGGAGAATATATAATGCAGAATCAGAATGTAATATAAATGCAGGCTGGATCAACCTATTAATCATTTTGTGATCTTAGTAAAAAAAAAAAAAATTAAAATTGGTCATTCAAATGAATCATTACATTTCAACAAATGTTAGCTTTTGTATTCTTCATTTAAGAGGAATCCCTACTTTTACAAGAAGTTGCATTTGTCCAGAGTCACCTTTCTTCTAAAACAACAGACTGTGCTTACCCCCAAAACAAATTTGTCCCCACAAATTTAAGTAACAAACATAACTTTTAACCCAGAAGGAAAAGCCTCGAGCATTTTTTCAAAAACACAAAATCCTTAAAATTATCTTCCACTTTGTGCCCGATTTTGTAACTACATGTATCTTTATTACACCTGCACATAAAACTTCATAGAAAGGCAACAAAGCAAAACCAGCAAGTTTATCATAGCTAATATTCAGGTAGCAACGTGACTTGATACATAGATTAAAATGATGAATTATGACGCTTTCATCCATTGGTAATGGCACCATGATTTCTACTGCCAACATCATGAAATTCATCGCATTCAGATCCCAGTTGAATTTGAATTCATAACAAAACGGATATGAAGGTCAATGTACCAAGCCAAACAAAAAAAAGAAGACATCTGAACACACACTGAATATTCTATTTCAAGCATCCATCCTTGACAAGCAAGCCG
Source organism: Arenaria interpres (assembly GCA_013399435.1). Classification (NCBI taxonomy): domain Eukaryota; kingdom Metazoa; phylum Chordata; class Aves; order Charadriiformes; family Scolopacidae; genus Arenaria; species Arenaria interpres. The sequence continues at coordinate 194,569 of VXAK01028549.1, forward strand.
CAATTAAGATAAGATTTACTTTTATGCATCAAGTCCTTTAGTTTGATCTGTGTAGCTGCACACACTTTCCCCTATTGTTTGAAGCATCATTTCAGAATGTTTAGCACAAAAATACATAAAACGCTATCAAAAAATACAGTTGTTTCATTCTGTCACAGAGCTGGTCTGAACCAAGGACAGGGAGGATGATCGGAACGGCAGTAACATCCACTTAGAATTCAAGACTCCCAGCCTTGTTTCCCAACTCAATGGCAGCCTTATGCAGCCTCAGACAAATCTCTTCCTATACCTCTGTAACCCTCTCCTGTCTATAATGCAAGTGTTCATAATAATGGCATCAAAGTGATACCAAAGGAAGAAAATTTATTCATTAGTTGTGATGCTATTAACCACCACGCGATGGGGACTACTGTCACCCAACATAGGGGCATTTCTTATTTACGCAAACCCCAGTATTCCAGTAGAGCTCGTTACTCAGCAAGTCCTCCAACTCTTTGTTTCTAACCCTACTGAGAAACCAATGAATTTGTATTATATCTGCCCACTGAGCTTTCCTGTGTCATCGAAATGGAAGAAAATCACACAGCATGAGTTCAAATATAGGCTTAAAAAACCTAACCCAAAGCAGCAAAAGATCAAGCTGCCTAGTATAAGTAAATCTAGACCTTAACCTTCCTCAAATACACGGATATACCACAGATTCATAGAATCCTATCAACTGGAAAAGAATTCCAGAGGTCATTCAGTCCAACCTGCTGCTCAAAGCAGGTCCAAATACAGCAGGATGCTCAGGGCACCATCCCGTGGAGCACTGACTTTCTTCAAGGATGGATAATGAAGCACCTCTCTGGGCAACCTGTTCCAGTGCTTGACCACCCTCACGGTAAAAACGTCTTACTTGTCCTGAATTGGAACTTCCCATGTTGCAGTTTGCATCTACTGCCTCTTGTCCTACAGCTGTACACCTCTGTCCCCCTCACTCTTCCATTAGGTACTTGTGAATAGAAATAAGGTCTTCTATTAGGGGAAAACAAGTCCAGTTCTCACAGTCTCTCTTCTGCTGCTAGGTGCTCCAGACAGGTACAAAATGGAGCTTCTGTGTGCACATCTGCCTTGGTTATAGACAGCACCTCAGTTCCATGAACTGTGATTAGATCTATGAGAGTTCTCCAGCCAGTCCTTTGTCTTGTGCCTTAAACAGAGCGTGACTGCAGTCAGAGCTTCAGTTGAATGATACGTCACTCTGTCACTGAGTCATATTAATTGCTACAAGGCCTGCTAACAAAAAGGATTAGGTATCTTTAAAAGGGATGGCTCTGCTACCACATCTCTGATACTAATTTTCTCCTTCATGTGTCAGTTTTGTCACAACCATGCGTCAGGTAAGTCATTGGCTGATGTACTCTAATGCCCACTAGTTATAATAGGAACTCATCATGGTACCAAAATATATGATCTTTATCAAACAAGAAAAAGGCAGAAACCGGCAGAACATGAAGCCTAGGAACAGTTTCTGTGCTGCACCACCTGATAATAGGGCAGAAAATAAGGCTCTACACTATTATTTGTTCAGCTTCTATACCACAGGAGTATGGCTCAAGGAACACCTCAGGAGACAGAGACAAATATCAAGGTAACGTAACAGTTGCATTGCACTGCATGCCTGACTGACCGTTTCTCTCCTGAAAAACATTACTGGAACTGAAACCCTTCCTCCTCCTCGTTGTTATCTGAATGCTGTGCCATCAGACCAGTAGCAGCAAACCAGTACTCTTGATACGTAAGACGGCAGAAAGGAGAACAACGGATTCCCAAAAGGGTTCACAGAATAGCAACCTAATAACCACATAAATGATTAAGGGGATCGAACTGAAAACCACCACCTAGAAATCAGAAATCTGGGACGCCTGGCAAGCTGGAAGAGAAAATCCCGTCCTCTTTGTATGATGTGAACAAACATCAGCTGCATGTATGAAATGAGCACCAGTACTAAAGAGCAACCTTTTAGGGATAATAAAACCAAGAACTTAAAGAACACAATGAGCTAATAATGCATATGGTTTAAAATATATATTTTTTCTTTGCTATCTGAATAGCCGCTACTTCCTTGAAAGGAGTATTTTTTTTGTTTTTTATTTGGGGGAGGGGCTTTTGCTGTTTTTTTTGAGGGGGTTGGGTTTGTGTGTCCCCCAGCACCCCACCTCCCCCTGAGTTTTTACATGAAGAACACTTTAGCTCAGGGATGATTAAGCTAGGTAAGAATAAGTGACAGTAATCAGACAAATACCTAGCACTCAGATTTTTAACAGCCTAAAAATGTTCAGAGATGCCGGATATTTTTACACGGACCCATTCTGTTCTCTATATTAAAACCGAGAGAGCATGAGAGAGAACGACCATTTAGGTCATTAGAGCAGCATTTCCTACTCACCAAGCTGTCTTTGGAGCCTAAGTTTCATTGATTTTCCATGGGACTTATCTTCCTCAGTCACTCCAGGGCTTTTGAAGACGTCATCATTAAACAGTAATCTAATCTTTTTTTTCATCTGTTGCTACCAGCCCTGACTAGTGGACATCAAAATCATCCCACTTACTGGCTTAAAATAAATACTTGAAACTAAACCATACAATAAAATTTTGATTTGCTATAAACAGTATTGACAGAAGACCACAAAAACCCACCTTGGAAAGCTGATGGGTGTTGCTTGGTGAAGAGAAACAGATTAAAATAGTCAGAAAGGTGAATCCCCATTAGTCATCCAGCCTGCAAACAACACAGGAAGCTCCCTCTTGCCATACCTTCTTTCTTTTAATAAACTACTATCTTCGTATTAAGGTGGTTCAGGACAATTAAACTGCCATCTCAGATAGGTTAACTTGGCACAAAACTTTAGTCATGCGGCTAGATCTGATCTATTCCAATCTATTACAGTCTGATGAACTATGTGTAGTATGACAGCAAGTAAAAATCCCCTTACTATGCTGCTAAAAATACCAGTACCATGGTAGAGATAAGCATTTAAGCCACACAAACTAACAAAAAGAGAAAGTTAATAAAATGCGCGTTTCTCTGTTTCTTGTGTTTTGGGAAATATTCGCAGAAGCCCAAATTCTTTTTTAGGTACATCTCAGACATTACACGGCACCTTATTATCAAAAGATGTTCCCTATGCTTGAAATAAAACCAGCAGACAAATGTGACTGAGAACTTATTCCCAATATAATCAACAAGATACAGAAGTAAGGACAAATTACAGAATTTTTCAATACTCAACTCTAATTTTCATCTTCATAAATTGCAGACCAACTCCCTGCTTGTGTGGGCTGGTAATGGTTCTCCCTTGGATTATTATATGCTCACTTAATGCTTCAGAGGCCAGAGGTGCTCTAGCTCTACCTCCTCTCTCATTAGTGTCCCCTTTTGGGAAGTGGGAAATATTCAGTATGTACCAGCAACATGTTCACCAGAAATTTAGAAGGAATTTTTTTTTTTCCTGGAGGACCTTTCAGCGCTTTCCATCCCTCTGAATTTTGTGAACATATTTTTTATTTTGGCTTGGCTATTTTGACAACTTTGGAAAACAAAACCAGCACTGTATTTTTAAAGGTGGACTTGAATTAACATATCTGCAGAACAGAATTAATTTCAGTGATTATTCCTTGAATATCATGTTTAAGGTCATCCTACCTCCAAAAAGGAAGAGGTGTATGACTACACAGCATAAATGCTGCAATTTCTCAGCGACCTCCAGTCGCTAGATAAGCTTACATCCCTTGTATTTCTGCAACATGCTGCCCTCTTGTAGGTCAGTATACGGGGCTAAGGATGTAATTATCCTGCATCCTTCTCACCCACTTGGTAATAATTTCTTCCCTTTATTCCCTTTCTACACTTGTCAGCATAACTAGTGATAGACAAATGCTACCTCCTTATGAATACTGAATATTATTCCTACCTATTTTACAAAAGCATAATAATAATATTATGAAGAACATTACGAGGAATATTATTAGGTGGTTTAAGACCTCCACGTTTGGCCAGATTTCAGCTATGAAATGAATTAAACTGGAGAGAGTGTCCATTTGACATTTAATCAGAAGCTTTTGCCATGAGTCTCTCTCAGAAAATCATGCATGTAGAATTACTCTCTCAAATTTGCTTTTCCAAGAAAGTTGTTTGATATGTATTTTCAAGCTGATGAAACCCAAAACCCATTGCCAGTTACTAGTTGATTTTTGGAGCTTCATTTTAGCTGTGTTAGCTCCTGTTTATTAAATTTAAGATATGTATTTTTTATTTTTAAACAGCACTTTGTAGTTTCTTCCATTGCTGGCAATTAATTTGTTCAGTGAAGAAAAAAAGAATACTTTCATGTATTGCTATGTTTTTTAATTCTCTGCTGATGTGTGATTAAGTATTCTCTTTCACACAGAACAAAGAGACTTGTTTCTCTGTTATTTTCTTCTCTTTTGTTTTAGGAAGTACAGATGAATCCATTTTATCTTAATTTGATATTTCTAGTAGAAATTAAACTGATGATTTACTTTACAAAGTTTTTGAAAGTGCATTTTTTTCCCCAAAGTTATAGATAAGCTGAGAATTACGTATTTTATGTAGAACTTTTTTGCCTGACTGTGACAAATACTGTGAAAGAGAGGTTACTGTAGAAAGTATAGATACAAGTTTGATATGAAGGTTTAAGTCTTAAGTCCAAAAGCACTTCATAGTCCACAAGGACCTGCCACTCACTTCACCTTACATATTTTCACTCAACCTTTTCCAGAAGTCAAAACGATTTTACAGAAAGGAAGGAACCACATAGTTAAATGACTTATTTTATGTTTAACATAGCAGAGCAAGGAAAAGCAGTTGGATCTAGTTTAAATTAACAAAGATGAAACAGAGTTCTCATCCTGATCCCACACTTCAAGATATGAAAAGTCATATAAAACTGAATTTACAGTACTTAAAAACGATAGATGTCAATTTAAGAAACATGTTGAATAGACTCAAGGAACTGATTGTCAAGATTTGAATTCAAGCAACTAGAAAATAATTGTGGTAACTGAAGAACAGAAGAAATCAAGACTGAAAAAAATTAGACGTGAGGCTATGGTCTGGTCTTACAAAAAGAAAAAGAAAGGTAGTATTAAAGAGAAGGCATACTGTTGCAAGGGGAATAAAATGAAAATCACATATTGAAAAGACTAGATTATTTTTGGCAGCATAAACAACAGACTGCATCCCCAAGCCCATGTTTATCCAGGCATTTATGGTATTTTGCTCCTGTTGCGAGAGGGAGAGGGGGTAAGGGGGTAGGGCAGGGAGGAAGTATTTTAAGGAACAAAGACTTTCTGGGAGAAGAAGAACCATTTTATATGGAGGTAAGATGTGTATTGGTCAAAAAAGGCTAGCTGAATAATGAGAAATGCTTATGCTAGACAGGTTATGTATGGCAGACAAATCTTCCAGGATGAGAAGACAAACAGGTGCAATTGCGGTAACAGAACGTATGTTGAAAATGCCTTTGGAAATATGGCAAAATCATGATTGGTTCCTATAAAATCCTTAAGATGCAGTCCTTTATAATAGTGGCAATTAAACAGAAGCAATTCTCAGTGACTGATAAAATGAATTTGATGGAATACAATCTAATACAACTTTTTAAAAGCAAATCTGTATCACTGGGTTTAATCAGCACCAACATAGCTTATTTTATAAAGCAAAATGTTGTAAAATGCTAATACAGGCAGACAAGTAGGGAATTACCTTTGCAATATTTTTTTATTCATTTCCTCTAACTGTATAGAGAAATTAAGCTTTACGTAAAGCAAAATCTAGCAACCTACATATCAAGGCATACCTTCTGCTCACATCTGCATACCTTCAATTACATTAGATGGTCCCATTTCAAGAAAAGTACTAAATACCCTACAATTCCTACTTTGCTTAATCATTACAACAATAATTCAGTTGCGTTTCAATTGGAAACCTGACTATTTTATTCTTCCATTTTAGTAAGCTTTACAAATGGAAATCTGTTATGTCTAAATAGCCTGTTATTAAAATAAATTAAAAAAATAATATCTGAAGCTATGAGAAAGCCTTGCTTCCTTTAAAAGTGTGCTCAAAGGCTCCAGAGAACATTTAATAGTGCTTGATAAAGCGATTCATTCTCCTTCCATTCCTCAGCCACTGGGTCTGTAACAGAGGTGAGTCCCTACAGAAGAGGTCTGTAGGACAGGTTGCATACCTTGAATGCCATGATGCCCCTCTGTTGGGTATCCTAGGCCAGATGCTCTGCACACAGCCTCTTTCAGAAAGTCTATGGCAATGCCAAAAAATCAGTTGCTATGCAACCTCAGTATCCCTTCATACCAACAGAAGGAGGTGATGTATAAGCTTGAAAAAGCTAGCTGTTCAGGGGAAAGAGCCTGCAAAGACGTTACAATTCCAGGCTTTCTCATAAGTCATCATCAAGCTAATTGGCAGTCATTGAAATGGAGCGCTATGGCAACTTGGTACCACCGCCTGCTGGCCTGGGCTGAGGTGAACCCACACCCCGCGTGCCAGCTGCGGGCTGGCAGGCGAGCGGCAAGGAATCCTGCGACAAGTGGGCAGACAGTGCATCATCACACACTAAAACAATGATGATTTTTGTTTCTCAGAGGAGCACCGGGCAGTGAGGCACCTTCAACAAGAGGAACAAAGACTACGGTATCCTACAAAGTGACACAAACGTTTGCCTCCCTCCCTCAGGTTGCGGAGGTGGTGGAGATGACATCGCTGGAGGTGTAAATGATTTAACTGCTAAGTAATTATATGAAAAGGGGACTATGACCTTTATTTTGCTAACTGTCTATTAGAAGAACTTCTCTAATTTTGACTGGGACAAATTAGACAATTTCCAGAAATAGTTCTTGACCTTGAGCACATAAACCTTGAAGGCAACTATCGCACAGCAAATAATTAACTAAGTGATATATTAGCAGATCATACTATAGCATCTTTAACAAGATGACATTCTACATATTCAAGCAGTGAATTCCTATTTTCCAAGTCTGAGTTCCGCAGAGATAAAAGTGAACATTAATAAGGGAACAGAAACCAGAGGCTCAAGTATCTGAACCATGAAGAAGAGAATCATTTAAATTGTTTCAATCTCTTGTTTCTGGCTCCATGCCGTCTAGTCGTATAAAGCTGTAACTGAAACCATGCGGTGTGTGTAGTGGCTTCATTACTGGCGCTGGCTGAGGCGTCTCATGTGCTAACCATGGACTGATTTTTTGCATCCTTAGGGTCAAGAACTCTTCACCTACGTATTTTTTAGCACATATGGGTTCTTAGTCCTTCTAGGAAATTAAAACTATCTAATATTTAAGAGCCACAAATTGATTTCTGAGTCCAACTCCCAAGTGATACTGAATGGCATGTCTAAGCATCCATGAAATAAATCATCTGAGAAGATATTAGATTCATAGACTTAAAATATAACAACAGTTTAAATAATTGATTTGTAATACTTTGCGATATGATAAATACTCAGCTTACAGCAAATCCTTGTTTGCTGAGTAATAGCTGTTAAAAAGAATGCATCCATTTTAGAATGAAGTATCTTGCCTAGAAATAATTAATATGTGATTTTAATATTAAGTGTAATTTTAATTACATCTTGAGGAGATACCATCTAAGTATCTCCTCTAATATACCCTGAAATGAAACCCATATATTTTACACAGCATATAAAATTAAAGTCCAATAATGATACGTTTTTTAGAATTTAACACAATCATATCAATTTCATTAGACTTTACTCATTAGCTTAGAACTGTTACAGAATTAAACTTTCAGGAAATACAGGTGAAAAGTCTGTTACTGTTCAAAATACTCCTTGTTCTCTAAAGGCACTGCCAAGCAAGCTGAAGCAACAGAAAAATAGAAAAATACAGGTGTCTGCAATGCAAGAAAGCTGTAAATTCTGACCTGAGAACAGTTAGAGGTTTTCAGAACAAGTACTATACTTTCAGGCTTGAATCTTGCTTTTTTTTCAGAAGTATAAACAATAATAATATTTCACACAATTGATGCACTTACTACTGTTAAACATTAGGCATTTTACCTTATTTCACTACCATATGACATATTCTGCTATCTATAGTAAGATTTTGTAATGTTTTCAGTTGAAAACAAGAGGATTAACTAAAAACATATTGTCGAAGGTCTGTCCTTATTCCCTCCCTAAAATGTTTTTAATCTTTAATATCAAATGGACTTGTGTCATCATGCCAATAAACTACATCTATGGTGAATGCAAGAAGAAAAATCCAAATAAAATCAAGACCTCATTTTTAGTTTTACAACAGTATCACGAGATATTCTGAGGGGCAGGGTGGAAGATATATGGGGAAAGAAGAATTCACAGATTGCTTCTATTCTATCCTGAGGTCAAGATTTCACCTTTCTCCATTCACCATTTCATTAGGCTATGAAACCATAAGCACTTAACTTTTATATTTCAAGCTCTAATAATCCATGGCTGCCCTGGGAATTCACGGGGGGAATAAGTTAAGCATTTCAACTTTGGAAGCAATATCATTAACATGAGGTATTTCAGCTTGTATTTATTTGTGGGTACGAACCTGGACTGTGCCGTCCGTGAAACTACTTAGATATAAACGGAAGTAACTGCAATTCTTAAATAAAAATGTATTGTTCTTTCGCACTATACAGGAGTTGATCATATTCACGTCTGTACATGTCTGACCAAGAAGCTTCTTTGACGAAGAAGCTGATCTAAGCACAGTTGTTTTGCTATTTATAAGTGCAAGTATTCTCATAACAAGTAAAGACAGGAATATTTCAAAACTAAGATGGTGGCTTTAAAGAAAGTAAGCACCCATTTTATTTACACTAAATAAAAGCTAAGCTATAGCGCATGATTAGTGTAACATTTAAAAAGATTCTGTGCAAACAGTCAGCAACTTGTAGATTTCCTCAGCGTGATCCATTTCCTTCTGTAGCTTAGCAACATTAAGACTATAACAAACAAAAATTAATTGTGCCAATGCTAATTTCCATATGTGATGCTCATCCAAGTGCACTGGAACCATTTACATTTTAACCTGCAACATACCCTACACCACATGCATATAATAATAAATTATTACAATGCAGCTCAGGGAAGCGTAGCGTTGTTGTGTCGCATGTAAGCGGGAATTTCACTGTCTCGGTACCGTCGACTGTCAGTGGGAGCCAGTGCAGCTGAAGCAGATGTTTCACGTTGATAAGCAGAGACTGGAAAAGAAATTTCTAAGCCACTTTTTAGTTTTTTTCTTCCTTTTCTCTACCATACTTGGCAATAACCGATCTAGCACGTTTGCCATGTGCAGCCACTCTGCTTAGTGTAGACTTCCTCATCTCTTTCCATAAATCCAAATTAGCATTAGTCATACTAAATCACAAACCTCCTCCTTTCAAAGCTGCTTCTCACTCCTCCAATCGGGAACTCTCTCCTGCTATCAGATAGGGGTATTTAACTTTCTTTTGGTTATCCGTTCTTCGGGATTTGAGAGGGAAAGACTCAGCCTATGTCAACACTATTTATCAACACAGCTATAAAAATTCACATACAATGAGAATCTACAATCTAAGGCATACATTATCTTATTGCTAAGACATCTGAATTACAAAATGCAAATTTCAGTACAATTCTATAAAATTGTAATTATACCCTGCCATATTCACAGTATTTGTTAAATCCACCACAGCATGAATAGTCAAAACTAAAGACTAGCATTACAAGCCAGAACTAAGGTAATTGAAACCTCATTCTGAAACTAAGCAAAACAGGTAGGCTGGTACAAAAGCTACCCTGGATTTATAGAATAGTTTACACTGGATGAGACCTCTGGAAGTCATCTATTCCAACTGCCCAGCTCAAAGCAGATCCAATAAAACCTGGCTGCCGGGGTCCCTGTCCAGTCAAGTTCTCAGTATCTCCAAGGATGGAGACTCCATATCTACTCTGGGACCTTATTCCAACGTTTGACCATGTTAAACAAAATTTATCATCTATCAATCTATCTAACACATCTATCAATGTGTTTCAACCTGTGTCTCTAGCACCTTGTCCCATAGCTATGCACCCTGAAGAACAGGCTGGCCTTATCTTCTCTACACCCTTCGACTTGGCAGCTGTGGACAGCAAGGTACGTCAGGAAGGGGATCCATGCCAGCCCTGTGGTACTGGCCTGGTGGTTTGTCATTTGAGAGCAGGAGCGGACAGAAAAAGGTTAATCACTTACCCACCACCATTCCTGAAGAAATAATGCAGTCTACACTGAAATGGTCTCAGATACACGCCTGCTTGTGGAGCCCCTTCTATCAAGCAGTAGCTTTCCCTCCTGCCCTTATGGCACGGCTCTGGATACCACACAGGTGACAGCTGGCCTGGATAGTGTCGGTCCCACGCTTCCCTCCGCTTTTCTCTGACCATTCTTTACATTTGGGAATAAACTCCTCCTTGTAGGTGACATCCCAAACATTTGTCCCTAAAGGACAAATTATTTTTTGAGCATCTCTGCAGTTTTCCTCTCCCTCCCCACATAAAGGGCCGTGTTAGCTGTATATCCCCAACTTTTGGAAATGAAGTGAGCTATGCAGAGCTTTAGGAACTGTGTGAACAGCCTGGATTTCCAGGGAAGGCAACCTTTTCCCTTACAAATTAATTTATAAATTAGGTAACAGTTTACAAATAGAGAACTACATTGGAACGCATTCTGGAAGATGTGAACACACCACTTGTGCCTTGAGTTACAATAATAAAAAATAAATACATGGAAGTCTAACAATAAGATAAATTATACCTTCCTTGGTGGTTAAAATATTTGAAGTAGAAAAAATAATAAAAATCTATAAAACACACTCTGGAATTTATTGTCCTTTAAAAGCTCTATAATATTAGTTGCAATCACATCCCTACTAATTAAATATATATTAGGCTACAGAAATCAATGTAGTTAGAGAAAGTAAATCAAAGGCAGAATGTAGCTTACCGATTATAGTGAAAGCAGCTTGCTAAAAATGTAAGGACTCCTAAATACTGTGAGGCTTTTCAAGATATTTCCTTATCATTAGGCTGCTAGTTTTATGAAGTCAGAATAGATTTAACATTTATTAAAATTTAGTTGCAGAAGAGTGTTAATACGTAAAATTTTTTGTTAAGAAGTACAATTTATTTAATTAATTGAATTACCAGGATAAAAATGACAGATGTTAGAGGACATCGGGGACAGATTTTTAACACTAAGCTAAACACTAGAAAATTTTTTTCTACAAGCCATTATCTAATTGCGTAATCTACACTGCCAAAAGCTTCAACAGTAAGGCAGGTAAAAGGGGGCTGTTTTAAATTCTCCAGAGGTCTTCATTACCGTCATTGAAACCATGCAGCTTTTTCCAGTCACTGATCCCTGTAATCTGCCCACCTTAACATGGTGCTGAGTAAAGACTAGTCATTCCAAAATTCTGCTTTGAAGCCATGGTTTTAGGGAGACATTCCCTGTTTATGCTATTCAGGGAAGAGAGAAGCTGCTCTGGAACAAGAGACAGCCCTGTGACAGAGATCTGGAAAAGAGGAGAATTCACACAAATGGATTTATTCAGGCCGGTCACTGCACCTGAAAAATTACAATGTGGGAAGGAAGAGGGTAAAACACTCTGAAGCACCTACATGACTTGGCAATCTTCATTTTGGAAACAGATCAATTTTAGTGGGAGGCTGAAACTCCTATCTGCATCTGATGGTATGTAAAAATCTCAAGTCCTGTCAAAATTTTACCTTGATGTAAACTGATGTATTAAATCTGAACTAGAAGGTGACCTTGATTTGATATCTTATGGTACCGTATATTTAAAACACAAATATATGTATATATTTAGCTGATTACGTAAGTAAGAAAAAGAAAGTAACTGGATTTCTTTATTCTTGGAATAAAAACTGTAGCATTGTTAAGACACCCTAGTCACTGATAAACACTTCTGTACATACTGCTTGTATTTTAAGTGGAAAAAAATGCAAAACCAAAACAAACAGACCTCTAGCAATGAAAAACACCACGAATGTGGTGCTGCCTGTCAGACCTGTGCCTGCAAGTATAAATTGGTATGTTGCAATAACTTTATAACCATGCATAAAAAAGAAGTATCTTTCCATCTGGATGTAAATGAATCATTTAAATACCATTAAGATTCTAAACTTGGTGATTTCTATATACACATAAGGCTTCTAATCTCATTTCCTTTCTTTTCACCCATTCAATCTTTGTGGTATTTATGACTGGTCAAACATTTACGTTTGTTTGAATTAACTAATGGCTTAGGGTTTTGTGAAGGTCATCATCCTGGTTTACACACATGGCTGAATTACACATCTCCAGAGCTAAATGCATCAGATATTAAATTTTGAGCTAAGCACCTTTTCTAGCAGGGACTGCAAATCACCATCTGCAGCGATGCCTTTCTTCAACCTTGACATTGTCCTAAATGTCAGACGCCGTCACCCAGCCATCAAACCCGTGCACCCTTCTGAAGGTCGCAGCTGTCACATTGTCCACTCTCAGCTCAGATGTCCAGGACACCAAACCCCTGTCCCCACCAGCGTCCTGCACCGAGCTGGGGGCTGCACCTGCAGCCCTCCACCACGGTCACGCTCACTCCTGATTCTCTCTCGTTCCATGGCATAAGGCACCCTCCCCGTGAAGAAAGGAGCCTGCAAAACACACTGATCTGGCAGGTTTGTTGTTTTGTGTCCACAGAAAATTGAGAATATGAAAAATGCCCTGAGCATCCATTCAAACCAACAGGTATTTCTAAAACTGTAGGACAGATGTAACATGTGAAATGCTCACTTACTGTCAAAGGAAGTACATTAACTGTACAATACTTGGTAATGGCAGCTTCTATCTTCTCCCCTATAGCAACTTTGCTATAGCTACTGCTGCCACAGCACACTGCCAAAAAGACAAGAGAGGGGAGAATGAGAAGGAAAGAGAAAGAAGAAAGAAGAGCAAAAACTTAGCCAAACTTGCTTGGCTTAGACTCTTGCAAGAGGAAGCAGCCATCTCCCATAACTACACTTGACTGCAACCCATCACAGAAGGAAAACACAACAGGCAAAGAAGCTGCAGCTGTTACTGGAAAAGATGTACGAAGAAATGCTGCCAAATTTATTTCCAAAAGTATGACAAACCTGAACATCCCAGGAACACAGAGTGTCTGCAATACGGCTGTATGTAAAGGAGGTAAGAAATGCCATTACATATGTTTATCTGCCTGCATGAAATAAAGGAAAGTGTAAATATTCATTCCCTCTTTCTCAAAAATCAAACAAACAAAACCCCCACAACTTTTTAGCAACTACGGTGAGGCCAAGGGAACAAGTAGCAACAGACCTTGCCTGGGAAGGCTGGCTCTCTTTAGGGGATCTTGTAGGGTGCTGGACATTATGCTGACTTTTTATTTCAGAGCACTTTCCAATGCATTGTTTAGGTGTAACGTATTAAATGCACAATAGAAATGCAGAGTCATATGAATGTAGACAAAAAACAACACAAAAAGCATTAGCTTACACAATTTATATCTATGCAATCTGAATTGTTGCTATTTTAATTATATCTAATAAAAAGGAAACAAATACAAGTTTCTCACAGCATGGGGTCACCAAGGTACTGTGGGCAGAAGCTGATGCACATTACAAAGTATCTGAAGATTTAAAAAAATTTCCTGCGTAACTGTACTACAAGGTAAAGTTTAAAAAATTCTTTGTGATCAGAAGCAGAGGTGCTAACCTTTCACATATCACCCAGATGCAAGAATATTTTGTTGAATACAGAGTCACCCAGAATGACAGCACTTAGAGATGTAAAACACTGCTGTTCATCACAGCGCAGCATTACATCTGAACCTTTCAATCATGACTATTTAGCTCTCGACTTTGTTAGCTGCCTCATATAGCTTCTGAGCTGGTTCATCGGGCTGATGTTGGTTACACAAACTCATCTATCCGTGCACAGTCAGCTATTAAGGTGACTGCAACACTGAGGCAGGGTGATAGGTTCAATCATTTGTGGGCAGAAAGAATTTTTTTTAAGTCACGTTGTTCTCTTTTCTCTCCTCTAAAATGAACAGTAAAGGAAGGTGATGAGTTATTTTACCTTTACCAGAAGCCTTAACCACCGTCTAATACTAAAATTGTATCTTGGAGTCTGAGCAGCTGAAGAAAAAAAATATATTAACATTATGCTGAATTCTGAAGGAATAAACAACGACATTCATTTTGAGTCATTATTAACCTAACAGACCATCAAATGCAAATACTCTAAAGTATGATTCAATTAACGTTTTAACAATTACAGCTTTTCTTAATAAACACATCCGCGCCTTCTACACATTATTTAATTAAAAAAAAGCAAAGACAAAGCAGCTCAGTTCCATCTTAACAAACTCGGTTATTAATGAAGTATAATGTAGCCAAAACAGTATTTCAAATGAGGATGCATTTGCACAATGTAAGCTTGAAAAAGCAAAGACACGTACTCTGTGTACCCAGGATCATTACCCACCCTTACTGAACATGGTGGAACTTCAGCTCACCCAGTTTATCGTGCTTCTTATTGAGATCAATGCCCCATCAATACTGAGATGCAAAATGCTTTCATTACTTAACAGCTCAAGATAAGGTCTCCAATTTCTGGATTACCACCTGTGTTGTCTGGCTATGCAGTGTGAAGACTAATTCTCACCTTTTTGGCATTGTAGGCTTTGCTGCTTTGGAATGTACGATGGCAAAATTAGTTTCAACTTTGTTAATTGATACAGCTTGCCTGAGGTTGGCAGGTATGCGTCTGTGTCGATGTATTACATATGTACGTATGCAAAGACCTTCTCTTTTCTCTCTTTGTTCCCAAAGAGGGACTAGAAAGCTGCATTTGAAAATTCAATAAATAATCTGAGAAATACAGTAAGATTTATTTTTGTTGTTTAATGAGTTAGATGCATATAGACTAATGCTGCAAAAGAAGCTGTACAGCTGAGTGAGGGATAATAAAACCCGAAGACCAGCATTCTCTGAAGCATTTCAGCTCTGTCACTCGGGAGGGTGACATATTAACTGATGATAAACCCACTCCAGAACATTTTAGTTTATGAAGTCAATTTAAAATCCTGAAATGTACAAGATTTTTGAGCCTTGAGAAAATTAAACTTTGCTTTGGTTTCAAAAGATTTGGCTTCGATACCAGCAAAAGGTAATATGGTAAATAAATGGAAAAATATGGAGCTATTTTCAGTGTAGCCACTTCTAGGAGAGGAAATCTTAGCAGAATTGCTCTCTCTGGTTGGAAGGCATCAGCCATGGCCTAAGAAGGGAACAATATTTCACATGCAAGAAAGGAAAGCCATTGCAAACAGACTGGCTTTTCTCACCGCACCTATCTTATCCTGAACCTAACTTCTCAAATTAATTGAGCCAAATTAGCCAGGTCTCTATATGAGACAAAAAAAAATATAAAAAAAGATAGCATGGAGGCTGAAATGAAGCTGTAATATTTAATCAGTATTAAAACTGAGTTGGGAGCCAATCAATACCCAATAAATTCATTTTGGTGGCAAACTATTTAAGTTACAGGCTATTAAAGGATTTTTCTCCTCTAACGAATTGATGTCTCACTGCTGTAGAGAATTTCTGCAGTGTTTTATTTAAAAATTCAATTAACCCTTTGATGAATGAAACAGTAATTTGTTCTACTGTTCTGACAGGCCGAGATGTTAAAGCCTTAACTAACATACATAATAGATCTATTTTTAAATTATAAGAACTTTCCTTTTAATTTTATTTTGAGAATAAATCACTTTTCTCCCCCATTTTGCCTGATATCACATCAGTGGTGCTGATGAGTTGACATTAACTTCAGCTAAAGTGAATTAATGTCCCTCAGACCCTTGCAGAATTAGCCTGCTCAGCACCAACGCCAGAGCCCAAGTTCTTGCTCTGCTCGCTTCCTCTAAATAATCCCATTGACACACACACAACTCATGTGGGGAGAGCAGATCTGCAGGAATTCAGATTGTTTTCCTGATCCCGAAGTTATAAAAACAATTGCTGTTCTCCAAAATACACTGATACAATTGGTGTTAGATTTACGGCAAAAGGTAAAATTCCATGAACCACTGATCAGTACCGCCTGCATAATTGTTGTTGACCTCGGGAGCTTCACCAAATTTTGTATTCAGCAGAGGCATTTCATCCCATGCCACCGCATTTTTGTTATGGTAATTTAAAATTGACATCATTATTCTTCATGACAGAAACAGTTCATGATATTACAGGAATATTAACATTGCAATAAAATATCTGCACTTTTACAAGATAAAACACGAAATTTTAAAAGTTATTAAAATAACCTGAGTAGAAGTTTTTTCTTAAATTACATAGTAGAAAGTTCCCAATATATTATAAATTGTTCTTTTAAAATGTACGTCGGTTCCTTACCTTTCCTTTTCCCATGTCCTCAAAATAACAACCCTTGCATGTTGGGCTATGTGTGTGTGTGAACATCATTGTAAGACTTAACAGAATCAGAGAGAGAAGAATGTTTGTCACATATGAAAAGCAGCACCAATAATTATTCAATGAATTTAGAAATCAACTCCAGCAGTGCAGTATATGAGATTCCTGCTGATATTGGTCATCTGAGAAATAATGATTTATTGCTGTTCAGTGCCTGCTTACTTATGTGGATACAATTTTCCACTAAGAAATCAAAACAAAATAAGAAGCCCAAACATCTGCATGGTTCCTTCAAAGAGACTGTGAAATAAATTGAATACTAATAAGAATGTTTAGCACAGCTGATTTAGTCCATGTCCATGAAGTGTAAAACATGCAAAAACCCCAATGTATTTAAGTTAACTTTACATATTTTTTTGTAAATGGGTTAAGAAATAAGTACTCTTCTACACAAAATTAAAGGGAGACCCTATAACATTAATTTTTTAAGAACATTCTCACTGCTTGCTATTATTTATTTTAACCTCCATTCACAACCTCATTCATTTGAATGCAGCTACTTTTTATTTACAGCAAGGTATTCAGACTCTACATGTGAAATTTTAAATCAACTCTGATGGTTTAAAAGGGGAAAAAAAAAAAAAAAAAAAGAAAAAGAGAAGTCAAACGTTCAAATCTGGCCTTTCAATTTGTGCCTTCAACTATAGACATGTTTGATGGCTGGATCTGAACCCGCGTATTAGCATACACATGAAAAGCTGTCAGGTACCACGGTAATGTAAGAACATAAGAGTCTGCAGCACTACCCTACAGACCCATCAAAACATGACTGGGAGACTGGATTACTCAAAAGAGAAGTGAAATGCCCCAAAAAAGTATTATTTGATTATTATTTTTTTTTCAGAGTCCTACAAGACCAACCCAGTCACTGACAATTCCAGTAAGTTGTGCATTATGTACCGGTCTAAATTAGTGGTAGGGTCAGAAACCTCTGCAACCACCGCCCTAAAAAACAAGCGAACACCACCCTCTTCCAAACCCCCATGCTAATAATAACTGAAGAAAGCCTTTCAGGACGTTGAGTGAACATTAAACCAGTTAGAATTAAATGCATTCCTATCGTGAGCAGGAGTTTTGCAGTACTGCGAGATAAGGGTACAGCCTTGCCACCGATCTCCTGCCTCCCTTCTCTGGGGGCTACATCCATGAGGGAGCAGAGGGGACACACAATCCCTGCTGCTTTTTTCCACACATGAGCAATACTATCACCACAGCTGGTTCTCTTTGGCTGCCCCAAAACATATAATCAGCAATTCTAGGGCTCCTGTTTAACTACAAAATGCACATTGTACCAATAAAAATAAAGTAAATTTTCAAGAAAAACAAAAAGGAATGAGAAGCTGTATTTTTTTTAGTCTGTAATGCTATTTCTATTAATTTATGTGGTTAACCTACATGGTAATAAAATAACCTTAAGCTTCTTTTTCTTCGAAGCAGATCTGCCTGTTCTTCACTTTGTTTTACAGAAAAAAAAATCCTAAAGTATTGACTTAATGGCAATGCTTGGATTAACAATTTTTTTAAAATAAAACAAAAACCTCCAAGCCTTTGCCTGTAGATGTGATTGAACATTCCCAAAGACGGTAGAATTAACAATTCTAAAAATGTACAGTAATGCCAGATGCTGCAGCCAGTTGTTGTTGACTATTTTAAAAAAAAAAGTAAATTTGAACACATCCTGACAGTATGATGCTCTCTTACAACTCTTACGTTTCTTAAAGAGTTCCAGCTGGGAAATTATAAGCAGAAGACATCTGTCCTTATATCTTATATTCCAAAAATCCATAAAGGACAAGCTTTTTATCAGACTGGTGAGAGCTTTTTGCCGAAAATATAATTTCTCAGATAATCAATGATCTATCCAATTAGACAGCTTTTTTAATAAATCCATCTTTTCAGAAAAGGGAATGACAACTCCTCAGCCTCCCACTAATATCCTACAAATATCCTAATCAGCTTCCTACAGTCACCCAGGCTCTGTGAAGCAAAAGCCTGATTGGGTCTCCTTGTAATTGTGAGACTAACTTCATCTAATAGCTCTTGCTAAGTAATAAGCTTACCAGATATCACATGAAAATTATAGCACCAAGTTGAATACATACTTTGTACTGCTCCCGAATGAATATGAATGCCTGTTTAACTTTACTTAGCACTTGATCCTGATTCCATTCAGCTCACAGAAGAAAAACAGTCCTTGATATTAATGCAGCAGAATCAAGTCGGTAGGCACGTAACCCACTCAATTTCTGCAGAATACTCAGTTAAAAGTATTTAACTCTAATTAAATAGATGCCTATGCACTCCTAGAACTGGGTTTAAATATTTTAAATTCAACAGCCAAATATTACATGGTGAGAGATCCCTTCCTTCTGATCCAGCTGTCACAGAACTGTTGACTGGCTTGAGTCAAGGAAAGCAGATCACTCCACGTAGTGAGGTGTCTAGGACCTCCTCCTGCAATCACCACGCTGAAGACAGTGTCTGTACAATGCCAGGGAACACAAGGCAGGATGAATAAAGCGCTTGATGAGCGAGACAATGACCTCTAAATGATCTACAGCCATTCCTTCCAACCTAAAATGTTCTATGGTTCCCTAACACAGACTTAAGTCCCCGACAACATTTGTCTTTTTAAAACATAAATAAATTAAACAAATATCTAGATAGCTCCTAGTATGAGCCCACCAAAAAATAATTGGTTGTTCAAGAGAACCTTAAAAAGCTAGAATAGAACCGTGCATTTTGAAATCTGATTCGTTTTATCTAAGCAGTCCGCCATAAAACATAATTCTCTGTGAAGTCCCAGGTACGTGAATTTTTAACGCTTCCAATTGAGATGCAAACAATCAGGAATGGACTTAATTCTGCTGAGAGTTGTATCACAGGTTGCCTACCTGTTCCCCTTCTCAGTTAAAACTGCACGCACACGTCAGAGAAACTCACAAGTTAAAAGGCGTTTTGATGATCATTTTAGCTTTAAAATTCATCAGAAAAGTAGCTTTTCTTCTATATAACTCCCTTCAAAATCTTCCAGACGATTTTATTAAATAGAAACCTTGCTAAACACCACAGTCAGATGTTAGATACTTGTACTCTATCAGTAATTTAACTTTCAACGGTCAAACAGCAAAGTCAACCAATTGCTACTTTGTCCCACTTCCTCAAAACAGATGAAAAAAAAAATATTGCAGTGGTAAGCACAAAAAAGAAGCATTTGAATTTTAACTGGAACTAGTAAGATCAAAATGATGTGTGCTTATGCAGCCAAGTCTAGTAACACGGGGTATGAAATGACATTGGGTGAGTATTCCAAGAGTTAATGAACACCAAGGGGGACACAAATAAATTTATGTTGATATTTTGATGGAGAATTTGAAAGAGATTAGGTTCATGGCACGCTCCTGAGGGAACCATGACTAAGATAAGAAGTATGAGCTATGAGACTTCATTTCTGAGAATTACTTAGAAAATAAATAAATAAGCAGCCACGGAAGTTTTGATGACTGGTGTACAGTGACTTATACCTGGCTTGCAACCCTTGGGGAAGAGTTAAAAAAGAGAGTCCAAGAAATAATGGATTTCCAAGCAAAAATAAGATATATTGAAAACAAGTGCAAAGCAAATACAAAGGCGGGATGGTGGAAATGAAAACAAGATGATTGCGGCGAACTACAGAAAAACAGCAAATCATAAATAACACATTTAAACCATCATGGAGATAGATTCATTGAAGTCCTTGGTATCTAAATGTCATTGTTCTATTTTTAGGTGCCTGGTATTTAACACATAATGTGACCTGTACTAATTGATATTTAACTACTGTATTCAATTTGTAAACACGATATAAAGGAAAAGACAAGATGAATGCTTTATAAACATTAAGAAGACAGCGTAGGCAAGGACAGTGATGAAAATTGGAAGGGTTCAGTTTACATCCTCTGAGATAGCATACTGTACACATCAGTCCCTCGCTGTCTGTCTCACTAATTTGCATGAGCACTATAATTGACAGCTTGTTAACAGCTTATTAGGGACTCTGAAATCCTGTAACAAACACCACACACAAAATAACAAAGTGGACAGAGACTCCAGTCATAAATTCTATTTTAACAATCCCAACTGAAACCTGCAGGTCAAAAACTGCATCTTGATTGCACAAGAAATAACTATGATTGGGGTGGGGCTAGAAAATCAGCAGATACGGGAGTAAGAACAGCCACACCAGGTCAGACAAACGGTCCATCCAGCCTGGCTTCTTGTCTCCAACAGCAGCAAGCACAGTGATAGCTCCCACACGCTCTCTCCGCCTCAAGCAATCTGCAGCTCTGGGACTGCCTGAGCCAGGAGTGGTGTTTCATGTTTAATAGCCACTGATGGATTTTCTTCTGCTATGAATCTCTCTAAATGCATTTTGAGCCCCTGTAAAGTCTGAGCACAATTAAATGGTTTAAAATATCTTGCTACTGCCAGTCTTTCTGTAGATATTATCCAAATGCTCATTTTTTTTTTGAGGTAAAATAAATAAACAAACAAATTAATACATAAGCTGCATCCCTTATTTTTCTGCATTTCTAAATATAACCTAGTTACAACATGGCCTTACTGCAGTCTATGATGGAAAATATCTATTAGCATGAATTGCAACATATCACATGAAAGACAATAACAGCATCATAACACATAGAGAAAGCTATTTGTATTTTCTGGTGAGGGAGTACAGAGCTACTGAATGTTGTCCTTACTTATCTTAGGATGAAAGCCTTATTATAAGCTCATTTCAGTTGAACAAATCTCTCTGGGCTCCCTGCTGAGCAAGGCATTTAAACTTTAAAGCTAAAGGCATTCATTTTCCTTTGCTGACAGTGAAAACCTTACTGCACAAGCTCCACGATGCACATGGAAGCTTTCAGATCGCTCGGTGGCAGAATGCATTAAGGCATTTAGCTGCTTACTGCGTTTCTCTGCAGTGAACGGACATCAAAGGCATTCATTTCCACGGGTAGCAAGAGTGGACTCTTCAGTGCAACCGTCGTTATCCCGCTCAGGTTTAAGTGCTCTTTAGATTCCAAATAGAGAATACAGTGACAAAATATTCTGGGCAATATTTTTCAGCTCATTCTGACTTGCTGTTATTTCTGAGGAGTATTTAGCATAGTGGTCCAGGCACTGGAGAGCTGAGAGGCTCTTCTCCAGGTCAAAGCACGTTATATCCATCAATATGGAAAAGATGCACGTTACAGAACCCCAGCTTCCTACTTTTCACTGTTCGAGTTCCTAACAGCTTCTACGAGTAAAGCTTTGTTTTCCTTTTAAACAAAATAATCTTTTGCTTATTCCAGCTGGTGATCTCTGTCTGGGAAAAGTTACTGTCAAACACAAATACTCAAAAGCCTGACTACACACTACAAATGGAACCAAGCACTTTTGTATACACTCTTATAAGCAAGATCTTAAATGCTTATCTTCTTATGTATTGGGTGGCTCAGAGATCAGAGCCGAAGTTCAATCACTCCAGTTCATCCAAGTGTAACATGTCCCCAGATCAAACACCCAAATCATAAAAACTGCCTGCCACATGCAGCAAGGGCAAATAAAAAAGAAAATTATTTTCATCTCATGTATCTCTTCAATTTTACTTAGCTTAAATGTTGGGTCTAGTCCTACACTCACTGATACTTGCCCAAATCAACAGAAGTTTGATTTATTTCACAAGGGCAGCTTTTGATCTAGTCTCAGAAGAAGCTTCTTCCCTTGTAATACCAAAAAGAGTCTTTTAAAATAATGCTGCTGTAAATACGGCAAAAAGAACAACTCAAAAGAAATATTATGCTGTCTGTTAAAATTTATGGGAGGGAGTTTGTTGTTTGCTTGGTTAGGCTTTTTTTTAAAACATATTCAGAAGTACCATTGCAAATAAGCATGAGAGTAACTTAATACCAATTGTTATCAGTTCACAGATGGGTAAGATTAGGAAATGACTGTGTGAGTGTGGCATTCATCACCTGGACTTTGTGCAGGTACCAACACGCTGCATGTTGGAATAAAAGCATGAGACCAACCCAAAATCTCACTGAAATGTGGGCTGATTGACACCTGAAGAGCTAAATGGATGCAACAATTTTGGAAACACTAGCTTACCAGTCTATATTTTTTCATGTATCTATTGCAAAGGTATAAGCAAAGCAAAAGTAAAACACCAGCAACCACCACTATTATTAGTAGGTCACAACTTCAGGGAAGATCTTGTCCAGGTCAGTCTAAAATAATAGAATACACAGCCCTAAGAACTCATTTTGTTAGCTGACAAATACTTTATCATAGTCTACAAAAATACATATGTATGCTACTAACTTTTAAAATGTATGAGTATTTGAGCTGTTTTACATTGAAGTCAAGGGACTATTTGCTTAAACTAAAGAACTGTATAAATAGTTTTCTTAATTAACACAAGTATTAACAGTAGTATTTAGCACTTTACTAATATTAAGACTTCTACCAGTAAAATAACAAAACAGTTGCCAGTTTGTGTTACTGAAAACTCTGGTGGGGACATTATTTTTATGACTATATTATTCTACACATTTTTCTTAATGTGTTAACTATAAAAAATTAATATATATCACTCAAACACAAGATTTTAAATTAATTTAAAAATTAAATAAAGACAGAAAATCTTAAGCAGAAGGAACAATTAATTCTTCATTAAAAAAAAAATCAACCAAGAGTGGGTTTCAAGTGTGGTAAAAAAGACTCAAACATTAAGAAAAAACTTTCTACTGACAAAGACAGCAAAACAGAGGAACAGATGACTAGAAGTGGTTAGGTCTTCATTGCGCGTATAAATGGATATGCCTTACTTACGGGCTAAGTAATTTTTAGAGGTCTGCTTCAGACTACAGCTATCAAAACGTTTCTCTAATGTTAAAATTAGAATGTGATACTGTTTTATGAAAACGAAAAATTGTATTTGTTCTTAAAGCCGCCTAACAACATGCATAAAGAAAAATCTGCTGGAGCAGACATGAAGAAAAAAGCAGTTCTGCTGCCTGGGTGCCAGAGAGCTAATACAAAAGTCTGAAGAATCATCTCCAGCACCTATGCACCAGGAAGAGATTCTGGGGGATCAAAAACTATGGAGTAGTTACCTATAAAATTAAGAATTCCTTTTACAGCTCATCATGTAACTACTAAAAATATAACAGAGTATTTAATGTTTTTCCTTTTCTTTACCAGATTTATAGATGACATGACAAATATTAACAAAAACGTCTTAACGCTTCACTTCATGAAACTCAACAAGAATTTCAGTCCGATGTTCAGCAAACAGGACTACTGATATCTCACTTATTAAGCTCAGAAAAAGAATGAGTTAAGTATACAATCTGTTATCTTTTGGTGTAGTCTGCTTGCTTTTATATTCAGGCTCTGTCTGTTACTACTTTGAAAATATATTTGTAGAATTGGCTTTAATGATTAAGAATATTACAGAGAGAGCCAACCCACAATATGGTAAATGTCAAAGTGGCAAGATTTTAAATTTAAATTCCAAGTGTCCAGCAACTAAGCAGGGCAAGCTGAAAAGAGTGGGAATTGCTACAACGTTGGCCGTGAGTCAATTTTTACATGCTGATTACCTACTGTAACTACCAGCAATTTTGATGGTGTTTGGCAATCTTTATTTTACTTACACATATTTGCATAGAGGCAAAATAAGACATTTTAAATAGCCTCAAATCACTTGTAAGAATAAAAACCAGCTGTATTTACCGTCCTCCTAAAAAGGCCTGCTGCTGTACCAAAATTTGTGGTGCTGTATAACCACTGAAATTGTGATACAAGATTGCATTCACTTTTATCGTACCCTAAGTAATACTATTTT
Source organism: Arenaria interpres (assembly GCA_013399435.1). Taxonomy (NCBI): domain Eukaryota; kingdom Metazoa; phylum Chordata; class Aves; order Charadriiformes; family Scolopacidae; genus Arenaria; species Arenaria interpres. Next base: position 219,076 of record VXAK01028549.1, read on the forward strand.
CTACATCTGTAAAGGAACTGCACTATCATATACTATGCACTATCATATCATAATCTATTTAAAAGAACTGGCACAGCTACAATAAAAGTCATCCTTTTCTGTAGCTTGTTCTTTGCAAATCACCCAAATGCTAGCAGTTGAAGAGAGCCTTTGATTTCTTTTCATGTTGGCACTGTAAACCCCCTCTTGTTCGATACACACATATCCCTCAACTTCTGTCAAAAGCAAGAACAAATTCCTAACCAAAACTGAAAAGTCCTTGGCTTTTCAAATGACTATAAATTGCATGGCTAAGTGCATATGGCCACAGGGCTGTCACAGTTACTTTTCTTGACAATTCATCATAGCATACTAATTCTGTAATATCATTACTGTGTCTCTTCTCACTGTACTGATCCAGCCAGTTAATTTAATCAACTAATAATAGATTCAGAAATGGATGCAAAGGGCCCTAGCACTTCAAATTATATTACTAGAGATGCACAGCAGTGAAAGCAACGTATTCTGTACTTGCCATTAAATATAACCCCAGTAAGTTATATTCTTCTAGTAAGTTGGAGATCTTCCTTTAAAAGGAAAAGAAAAAAATATTTGTAGAAGTTCAGGAAAGGTCTTTTTCAACAAGATTAAAAAAGCAGTTTATTTCACACTAAGCATAACTTACAATTACATTGCATTAATTTGAAGAAAAAATTATAACCAACTATTTAATCAATTATCATAATTACTGCAGTTAAGTTTCAAAGTAAAAAAAACACTGCAGGAAAGAAATATGTATCGGTAGTGGAAGCTAAAGGTGTATGATTAACTGCAAAGTGAGCCATTCAAAACCGGACAATTAATTTTATTAAATTTTAATCTTCTCTGAAAATGTCAATGATGATTAAAAACATTATTCTCTAACATCTCGGCCCATTTTGCATGTCATGAAGACTAATACTTAAACTTTGTACGATAAAATAAAGTAACCCAAAACGTAGGCAAAACTGAAATGCAGACTGCACCCTATTTTTGCTTCTAAACCACTGACAATCAAAGCAGCACCCCATGAAATTTCTGGTATCTGCTCAACTCCGCTAAGAAATCTACACAATCCAAAGGGCACATCCTGCCAGATGCCACAGTAGACATACTTCATACGAGAATTCTGAGGTACATATAGATGTGCGTGTGCACACAAGTGTACCCAGTATACGTGTGCGTATGTTCAGAGTAGCTGTTTCCTTCATCGCCAACCTATTTTTGCTTTGCTCTTCTCATGAGATGAGGAGCAGAGCTCTCACGCAGGACCGCATCACGGAGGGCAGCACTGACTGCGATGGGGGCTGCTCCCCGGTCCCGGCAGTGACCAGGGACCGCACTCACCTGGAGCCGCTGGTTCAGCCGCTTTAGTCCTGTTTGCACTATCAGAGCGTTAAAGAGGACAAGGATGCCTCTCTGGATATGGCGTACTGTGAGGAAAATCATGTTCAACAGACCTGATCGCAACCCCCACGTAGAATTTTCTACTTAAGATTAAATCTAGATGAATTGCCAATGTCAACCCAATTAATCTTTTAGGGAGCTTAGACTAAAGTCAATGAATGTCTTCGCTTGCTGAGGCATTTTGTGTATTGGGGCCTAAAAGAAGGCAAAAGTGTGTTTCCTGATGTAAACAGAGTTAATTTTGGCAAAACTCAGTGAGCAAGGGTGATAGAGATTTATAGACTTACTCGCTGGCCATGATTCAGGAAGGCAAACGTTTAACATTTTAAAAGCGATTAGAGGCCTCCAAAATGCAATGAATCTTCTGTACCTGCCAAAGCACTCTCCCCGAAATGAGGGTGCCTGGATTCAGTCTTACATTAAGACCAGACTAAATACATATTTCTTAAAACACATTATGCAGAGATCACCGTGTACTCTCTCTTTAAGGTGTCCAACGTCACTTGTTACTAAGCGTGATTCAAATTATGCCTACCTAGTCTAAAAGCAAGGCATCTGCTTGAGCACCATAATCTAACAAAACAAATAATTTTCCTTTCATCAATATACAACAGCTTTGTTCATTACTGGGAAACGTTAGGTGGTGAAGTATTGAGTGCTATGCATTTTACGCTTAAATCAATGTACTGTCTTGCAGTTATGCCACCTAATGTGTTTTTAAGCCATGCGCTACAGAAATCAATGTGGTTCTTATTTGATATTCAGTGTTAAGTTCAGCCTCATAAATTTAGAATTGCACTCTGTTATTTTGATGGTTATGTATTAACCATGTCCTGTAAGTTTTATGATTTTATATTCAGACGTGCAGTAAATCACGCCAGTTATACACAAATGGCATACGGTGGCTTATTTTTACTGTCCATTCTGGAAGAGAAAGAAAAGGATGATTCATTTGACCTATCGGGGAAGAAAAACACAGTATATCAGATAAATTTCAGAAGGTGTATCAGTAACAAAATTAGGCTCCATAAAATTTAACTGAGTCTTTTCTGAGACAAACTGATTTGCAGCAGATAAATGTGTTTGATATACTTCATCTTACCAATATTTTACACAGGAGCAGGCACACAACAGTTGATCATTCTTTGTAACGCATCTAGCAGGTGCTATGCTATTGTCTAGAAATCAAATGCTACACTGTAAAAAGTTTTTTCTAAAAAATTGATATGGGTATACAGAATAAAACCCAAGCCCTTTCTCAGCAACTTCTAAGATGTTTTAATAACAGAAAAAAAATTTCTTATTTTGTTACTGTTCTTGCAGTATCGAAATAAACTTTCTCTTGTACATGCAGCCAGAAAACCAGTGCTCTGCAAGGTGTGCTTTTTTTCCTATGTGGAAATTTTACTTTCTTTCCAATTTGCAATTTAATTTCTTGCAAGAAACAAACCACAGGTTCTTTGACCACATGGCAATATAAAGATTTTTTTGCTCGCTTCATTAAAAATGGCTTCTCCTCAGCATTTCATAGCACATTTTATCATACAACAGTACTGTCACTGCTTATTCTCTATATTTCAAAACAATTGTCATCTGTATTTAATTTGAGAAATGTTTTTCCCTTGACCGTTGTACTGGAATTTTCCCACTTTTCAACTTCTGACTCTCTCCCTGTCCCACTTGGGGGCAGCTCATTCCCCAGACAGGTACAAAACAGGCTCACATAGCACTGAACAGACCAGCACCACCAGGTTTTCCCAATCTGGCAAATTTCCCGATCAAATGATGAGCCAGCAGCAAGACGGTGTAATGCCCTTAGTGACAGAAGACACTATGGTGACACCAGATTTACTATACTGTTTTCCACTTTCTCAAGTGAAATCCCGAAACTAAAATCCTCTTTTCATTTTCCAAGAGCTGTTAAAGACCGAAAAGACCATTTAAAATCATGGTGTGCAGCACTGTCATCTTTTTTATTTAGCGTCACTATAGCTTAAAAACTAAATGGATAAGAATCCCAGGAAAAAAATGTGTGTTTCTCCTGATAGCAATTCAAATCATAGAAAACAAACTGGCAGTATCTACAGTGTTATCGAGGAGAGAAAAAAGTAAGCTTTTCTTTAAAACTAGTAATGCATACACTGCGTGTTTGCACGGATTCCTGTGTAATCATACCTCAACAGTTTATTGCTATAGCAGAATAAAAAGGTGTTAATTTATGCCATCCCCATGGGCTGGAGTGTTCTGACTCTGAGGGAGGAGGTGTTGTACTCATCTGCCCACAGTTTACCTCCTCAAAGTTTCTTGGAGTTAAGCCCTATGTTTTCTGAATTTCATGCTAGATCTATATTCCAGTATAGGCCCCACCAACACAGTAATGAAACCAAAACATAAATGAACCACGAAATGGATAAAATGAGGCATCACAAACAACTGCATTTGGTTTTGCATGGCCTAGAACAGGCAAGTAAGCCTGGCTCAGCAGGCCTCGCATTTCATACCCACTTGGTTTCATTTTCAAACTGATTTTCATTGCTTTTGTTAATGAATACAGAATGACTGCACAGGTCTAATTTGGGTGAGTTAAGAATCACAAATAGGGCCGCTTTTATGTGGCCTTTTTAGAGGAAGGCAATGCAAATTTATTCTGTTTCTGCCTATGTAGCCTTTGCCTATGCACTGGGGTAAGTGCTACGCACCAGTCCTGACGCAATGAATTCTTTCAGCACAGCTTCTACCAACTCGAACTGCAAATGTCCTATGGTAGGAGATTCATTATTAAGGCTATTCTGAATTTACTGCAAAGCTAAAATACAGTTTATGCTATGCACGATTAAAATATGTTGTGGTATTTGAGTTTTTGTGCTTCTGCTAGCAAACTACCATCATCTGCTGCCAGGAATTAAAAGCATATTCTCCTGGGGGCAGGTTCTATCTGTTCTAGAAGCTGCATCAGTGCAGAGAGCTCTGTAGTTTTTGGAAGGCCACAGGCCCTTCTTTTCCTTTCGGAACAGTCATCAAAACTATCTAGTGCGCTGTACACACAGAGAAACAAAACCAACAACTGTTAAGAAATATAACCATACTCAAATTAGCTGCTGTGCATTTTTACTGTATGTGCAATGTACTTGCATCCTTTTACAGTATTTCTTTCTAAAACACAATGACATGCTGGCAAGCAAAATTAGATGCTCTTACCTTCCAATTTTTACTATAATCCTGAGTCCTGATTTTCTCTGCACAAACCACATATAGATTTATATTTTGACAGTGGGAAGTGGGAAATATTTATAGTTAAAGAGAAGGAAAAAAGAGCGCTACAGAGTACGTTACATAATAATTATCTCTCTCTCAATGAGAAATGTTTTTATTCATTGTATGTGGTACATTGAAGGAGTTCACTGACATAGGAATTCACAGAAAGGATTCTCTAGAACTAAAGCAACTTATTGGTTGACTAAAGCCCACAGAACACTATCATGAGGATGTTGACAGTCTTTCTTTGAAGAAAAACTTCATTTTATGTTAAAAGCTAAGGTCAATGTCCAACAAAAAGCCATTTCATAGAGACACAGAAATGAGAGAGAGAGAGCAAGGGAAGGAAGAGAGACCATAATATGGAAACATCACTTATTAAAACCATTAATCTACAGGGTCCGTTTCTCCTGGATTCCCTCAGCACAAAAGTTGCTGGGCAGGTTTCACCAATGCATCAACAGCCCATGTTTTAACAACCTGAGGGGAGATATAAAGGCAGCAGACTCTTGCAGGATAAAAAGAGAATCTGTGCAGCATGTTTCCAATTTTGCTATACTGACAGGGAAAAAAAAAGCCAACCACCAAACAGCAGCAATAAAAAAAAAAAATCACTCCTTTTCAAATTCCAAACTTTGCTGAAAGACACAGCCCTTGGACAACCAAGAAACCAAACTCGCTAGGAAAGGCTAGGGTTAGAACAGATCGACATAGTGACTTTCACGGAGCAAAGGAGTATAGATCAGATTGCACAGAAAAGTGAAGAGAAATGACTCCTCCACACTCCCACTCTGGATCACACCTGCCCAATGACTGGCAACAAGGACCAGCTTTTAAGGAATCATCAAGTGACACAGACTTTGCACCCGAGAAGAAGTGGGAAAAATGCAATCAAGGAACACATTCTGTTTGCTACTAAGGCAGAGCAGGGAGACGCTCAGAAAAGCTCGTTCCAGGTATTCTCTTATCATTTTCCCCGAAGGAGGAAAGGAAAAACCCCTCCACTACCACCAGCCCATTCACACCACACCTATGCCTCAGTATTAGCACCACAGTGCAAAGGAGCCCTGGCTTACGCCAGAATCTTTGCACCTGCAATAGGATGCCGTTTCAACACTTGGGCATTTGTATATGATGTTAATTTATATATCCAAGGTCATTAAAACTTGCTTCTGCTCTACATACCAAAGCATTACATCCATCTTTTTAATCTCTGCTTCTCACTGGGAGAGCACTGTGCTTTAAAATTTGCAATGCATTTTTTCTGAAATGTTCTTCCTGCCTACCATGGGAAAAGATTTTCCAGCAGCCATTAGCTACAGCCATTTTCACATCTCATTTTAACAAGCTATAAAAGCAGAACAACATGCCAATTACATGAAATAAATAAAATGAGTGGGTACAAGATGCCTAAGAAAACCTCTTGCACTGCATATATTTGTTACAGAGTGTATTAGGGTTTCACTAATGCATTTATAATCCTGCAGAACAGTCTGGCACATCTGCATCTTCAGTACAACAGAACGGCAAAGACGATACAATCCTCGGAGAATTTCTATTTGAAATAATTTTAGATCTGTTTTATGTATACCAAGGAAGCTGCCAGTCAATCTGATCTTCAAACACGCTGAACTCCACAGAGGGAACTCTGGTAAACTGCAGACTGTTCACCTAAATGCATTTATTTTAGCAACATGAAAACTAGTTGCTGCATTTGGCTAATAATACGTTGCACATTTGGAACTTTGTTAAATACCTTAATTGTGTAGCAGAGAATAAGGCAGTTAATTTACACAAAAGGACACAGAGGTGAATTTTATGTCTACATCTCAGAACAAAATAAGTAAATTCACTGAACATATGGCTTATTAAATTTAATAGTTCCTTTCCAAGATGATTCTGATTGCCATGTTTTGAAAGATAGGATTTTAAAAAAATTTCTTTTGGATATTTGCCGTTAAGCAGATATGCCATCTGTCTCCCCAAACAAAAAGAAACTCAAGACTTTGATTACTATTTTTCTACCCAAGATTTAGGGTAATGTATTTCTAGTACACTGATTAAATAGATCTGACATCATGTCTTGGACCTGTTTATTATTCTTTTTCAAAGAACTACCCACATACACACACAAATGTACTACGTGATCTACGATGAGAGAAGCATAAGGAAGCCCCACCACCTCTTGCATCACTTTCAAGCACTATTGGTGACACCGTGTTATTCAAATAGGCATCTTGTATTTTCACTCAAGTTTTAAGAAGACAGATGTCTAATGCATAGCAATCCAAAGTGGACTTAAAATTTCTGTCATAAAATGCTCCCATCGAAAAAGAAAACAGAAAAAAGGAAGCCACTCAAAAATTTCATTGTAAAAATATATACGACAAATAAGATGCTGGACTGAGCAGATCACACAAATTCTGCATATCAAGGGAAAAAGTGTAAGCCTGACAGGATGCCAAATTCTTGTAATTTGCATCCTTTATACTTCAAATCCTCAGAAGTCCAACTCATTTTTCCTGTCTAGTTATTTTCTAGGGAAATCTTTTCCGCTAGTAGCCTTGGAGCCAACACAAGCAGTAACTCACCTGTGTCTGAACCAAAACGATTCTTTCATTCCCACTGATAAACGTATAGACTACACAGCTACTTCTTAAGTCACCCAATATCTCTTTCAAATCCAGCGTGAAGTGGGAGAGAAGCCCAGGAGCAGCAATCACTGGCCTGTTGGCCCCTCATCGCCAGTGAGATAACACAGCCATGGCTACTGCAGAAATACTCTATGGTTTGGGCCTGACTCAGAATGTGAATATCACTGTTCGTTCACATCACAGGAAGCTTCAGTTGGGACTCTGGGCCATACTGTGTTCAGCACTTTACAACAGAGCTGAACAAAAATAAATCCTATATAGAGTTGGACGGCAGAAATGTCCTCATGGCAGAAAATCACAAGTGGCAAAAACCCAATAATAAATAAAAACCAGGTTTCATCACCCAAGTCCTGTGTATACTATGGAACTGATTTATTGCTACACCACCTCTCTGCTGTTTTAATAGTTGTATTAATCAAAGTATTAATCAAAGCAGCTTTTGGAACAGAGCTTGACTTCTAATTCACATCCCCTCAAGCACTGAAAGGTCCACATCGCTCTGCCCTCCGTGCCCCTGGTTGCCATCCTGTGGCAGGGCAGTGCCAGGCAGCTGAAGGCAGCTGTAACAGCTCCCTTTTCTGCACATAATGGACAGAAATGGGTTATATGAAAAAATAAATAAAAGTTAATTTTAAGTTAATTTTTTTTTTTTTTTTAATTTTCTTTTGTCCTGGGGCAAAACAGGGAAAATAAAGTTACTCATTTTGGTTCCAGCCCCCCACCCACAAGACCCCTGCAGCCGGTGGCCTGCCCTCTGCAGCTGAGAGCCCGGGGGAGCTCAGCCCTGGGTGCTGCCCGGGCACGGCTGGCTCAGTGTAAGGCTGGCGAGCACCAGCCCTGCAAGTACGTAGTGAATCATGATCAAGAACTAGATGTTTACTGTTAATGAACATCGATCTAGTGGAGTCCTGTTTTGCACTTTCAAACTGGCTGGTCTTTCAGACATTCCGCTCCCTGGTAAGCGCACATCGTTCAGCTGCCGCGCAGGTTCAGCACAGAAGGCTGTTGGTACCGGGAGCTCAGCAGTTGCAGGTGGGAGGTGGTGGCCACCACAGCTCGATGCCAGGCAGCTCACCTCAAACTGGTACAGACCGTGCAGCTACCTCTCCTCTAATGCAGAACAAGATAAAAAGAGCCAAGGTGCAGCACACCGCCGGGAGAGCCTCAGCCGAGGGGTGTGCAATCCCACCACCCCATCAAAGGGCATCCTTAACCGGGACACACAGCGCAGGAACGCTCGGAGCCTCCCCAGACCCTGCCTTCGCTTGAACCAGGCACGGGGGGCGAGCGCAGTTCATCTGCGGCCTGGAACGGGCACACGTGAGACTATGCTCAGGTAACAGAGAACAATCCTTACTTAACAAAATTACCAGGAGATAATTTTTCTTCCAAATACTTGTTTTAGAGTATGAAATGGTACTCAAGCACGTGTTCAACCTGCATGATGATCTTGCCATTGCTAAATAAAGGCTGCTCGGCAAGGGCTTTATATTATCTCTTTTATAATAGCAGCTGAAATGAATTTACCTAACGGGATGGATCTTTCGTAAAAATTCTTGTACAAAATCATCAGAATTCATGTACTACTGAACTTTATGTTTCAATAGCATAAGAGAAAGTCTGTAAAAAACGTTGCCTCTGTCATTTTAATTCCTCAGACTTCAGAAACTCTTTAAAAGATGAGTCAAGTATTTGGAGTCCATCAGTCTACAGAACTAATTTAATCAGTTTCGCAACCATTTTGCAGACTGATAAATACCTTTTTGGGCACAAATAAGCAGAGCGTGGACTACACGTCCATACACTCAGCTCTGCTAGAACTCCGCATGTTTATTCTAGGTTTCTTATCTGCAATCATCACATTTTTATAGCCTTGCCATAAATTCACAGTTTGTATGCATGCAACCCAGAACTTTCCTTCATTATTACTGATAAATCATAAAGTTACTCTCTGATTATTTCTTAAAATCCTTCCTAAAATACCATTAGTATTATTTAATTAAGACTTAATTGGACTTGCAGAATCAAGCTTTTTTGCTCCTAATTCTTGCAAAATTCCTTTGAATGTTAAGATTTACTAAACTTGATTACAACCTGTTGTGCTTCCATAAGCATAACAGCTCACAGAGTTATGGAATTTACCTTGCCTTTCATAAATAAGTGAAATAGATATTGAAAAATTAGATACACTGCAATGAAGACTATAAACTTAATTACAGGGTATCTTTCTTTTGGGGGGACGGATGGGTAAGGGTTATCTATGAACCTCATATGGGAAGCTGCAATAAAAACTCTCTTTTCCTGCTGCTGGCTTTTGTTGCAGCTGATCTGTAAGAACAGGTTTCACTGTATTTGTATTCTAATGCCAAAATTATTAACTAACCAAATGATAAATCCATTCACAAATGCATTTTAAGCATGAATGAGTCATATATGTGCTCACATAGGAAATATGAAACAGAAATTATCATAGTATTGAGGTGCTTTGGTCTGGCATCTGCCTTTGGATACATATGTCTCATTGCTATGAAAGTCTGTTGGGCTTTTACTAAACAGCAGAATTTTTTCACAATTACAGCGTCGAGTCTGTTGGTTATTATTCCTGTCAGAAATATGCAACTTATGTCCACACTGATATATGATAGGTAATTACTTTCAGTTTTAAGAATCACTGTTTTTTTTCTTCTTTTAATTTAAAGAAATTAGAAGGAGGTATAAATTTATTCTCTGTGCTTGGCAAAGAGCTTGTACTGCATCTGAATGCCCGAGTGCTACCAAAGCTAATTCCGGGCTTCCGAACAGTCATTGCATTACTCCTGATTATTTTGCATCAGAGTATTCTAGCATCTTTGTAAATACAATAAAATATCTGATAAAATAAGGTATTTGTGATCATAGGAATAATTTTCTCATCACACTCCCCACAACACAGCCCAGCTTTCTCACAAGTGCGTAAGCTACAGTACTTGTCTGTTGGTTAGAACAAACTTCTGAAAGTATGTCTTTAGGTCTTCGCCTAGACTAATTTCAAAGTCACTGTCTACTTTCTCTTCTCTCTCCTTGTGCAAGTTTGTACATCTTTATAATAACTTCTGATTAATTTATCACATAGTAAAGATTTTAAAAAATCATTATCCTTTTGATCTAAAAATCCTTATCTTTCATCTTTAATACGTTCTTTTGAGAGGAACTTTCTGGAGAAGTTGCCACGTATGTTCTACTCCTCTGAGACATAACAGCAAAGCTCAAGCAAGACTTTAGGAGCTTCAAATCACATTTAAAATTGTTTGAAAAGCTTTTGTTTGTTAAAGAAAACCTTTTCTTTCATGCTAAGAAAAATGAGAATACTACTGCAGTACATACAGCAGAAGAAGACAAAGAGAAAGGTAATACATAAAACCAACATTTGGAAGAGTCAAAATTTATCACCACAGAAGTCATCAAGCATTTCCAACATGCGTTTATTTCGTGAACTAGACTCAAATGAGGAGGGACAAAAGTAGAGAAAAGAAAAATACTGATTTCTTCAGATCTTTTTTCTAAGATGATCAGTATTTCTGTATCCATCTTTTTAAGCCATGCAAAGCATTCATCATATGTAGTAAAAAAACCCAACACTCACTTTGCACATTCATACTGTAATGTTCTGGTTAATAAAGAGTGCTTTTAAGCCATCATGTGTGAAACAAAACTAGAAGATTATCTGGAACCACATTACAGTTTTAAGCTCAAGACATAATGTTATATTTAACAAAAAAAGGAGAAAGGGAAAACAAATGGTCTTTCAGGCAAAGACTAGCAAATGCCATAATATTTTTACCAAGACTGAAAATGATGGGAGAAAAATATAGTGAAAAATACCAGTAAAAAAAATGAAATACCTAAAAAAATAAAAGTTTAATATAAATTATCGGGGGACTGATCAAAACCACAGAAAGCATGCAGCTACCTGGTATAGCTCCTTTACGCTTCACCACGTACAATTATTTTTCTTAATGATGCTGACTGTGAAGTCCTCAGAATTACGTTCAAATCCTGCCCCCCCCCATGACTCCAGCCTTCAAGGTAAAGCGCTGCAGTACTGAATGCTCCTGGAATGTTTTCTCAAGATCTTAAGCAAAACAGCTGGACTGAGGATAAGACAGAAAACACTGATTATAGATGTCTGCCTGCTGTGGTTATAGGTCAGTCTTCTAACATTTATCATAGGTCTCTTATTTATCTTTTTCTCCTACTACAAAAAAAACCAAAAAGTGCCACATGAAATATCATAATTGTAATCACACCAGACTGCCTTCATTTGCACTGGTATCTGTGGAAGGAAAATGTAACGTATTAACTGAAACCACCCCAAAATCTGAAAACGTAAGAGAAATTCTGCTTTTAAATTAATAGAAATGTTTACTTGAGGAGATGATATGGCATTCTGTCACCTAAGAGAGCTGACAGAGTGCTCCGTTATATATCGACTGTCCTTACTTCTGGGTGAGGGCATCAAGTCCACAAATAGAGAGCCCACAAGGGAGGGGAAAGTGCGTCCTGACCAAGACACAGGACAGGCTTGGAGCGTGATCCAATCCCAAGATTTAGGATTAAACTGGTGGGTACCTGTCTTCAGAGACTCTTAGGGAAGACAAAGTATAAGTCAAGAAATAAAGTATCTCAAAGAAAAATAACTGGCTAAGTATCACAACAGAAGTGGTCCTGAAGTACAAAGTAATTATCCAGAAAATTAGAGCTGGCAAATTAATCTAGACGATGAAGACTCAAGGAGTCTTTGAGCAGCTACCCAGGGATATATTGACAGGACTGGACAGATAAGGTTTATTATTTTACTATTTAATAGCGAAAATGTAAAGGACTCCACAAAGGAAGGAAACAAATGGAATTATTTACCTATATTGTCAGCTTTAGAAATAACTACAAAATGCATAAAAATGAGAAAGAAAATAAAAATCCAAATATTTCTATCTCACTCACAAACGTATAACACAAATCCAAGTATTCAATTCCTAGCAATCTTGTGGCATTCACTGACACATTAACCCATCAAGGCCAACAGCTTAGAAGATTTGCTATAGTATAAGAAGTTATTAAAACAAAAAGAGTATTTACAGACAGATGAAAACCATCAAAACTTACTCTCTGTACTGCTACAGCATGCTTTTGAGAAACAGCATACGCACATGGTTAGGAAAAACCTTTTACATGGCACATTGGTACTGCTTTGCAGCGGTGTGTTGTTTCATTGGCTGTCCTAAATCTAAGCATCTGAGGAGTTCTCTGCAGCCTCCTTGGACTCCTCTTTCCCTTGCACCTCATGTCCTCCTCCTTGTTCTCACCCTCTCGTCTTCCCACACTGCAGGTCACAGTCTTAGCCTTTACCTGATCCTTCCTACCTCACACCTTTTTCCTATGCATTGTACAAAACTGTTTGGAAACAACTTTTTAGTGCAACTGTGACCGATGTTGTGTTTTACCTAGAAAAAAGAAGTTTAAAAAGGAAAAAAAAAAGAGAAAAAAAACCTCAACAGAGCTGCAGAAGAAACTCCATTGTTAAGCAATTATACCCATTCCCTTGTTTAGTCCTTATTCACACTATGCAATATAGCTTAAAGCTATAGAACTATGTGTGAGATACAAAAATAGCATGACTCTCTAAAAATAATTCCCCTCTTTTCAAAGATAATTGGAAAGAGGAGTAACTTGACTGTAATTCCTCTTATTTCAAGTTTACTAAATAGAAGCGTTCTATGAAAAACTGATAAACCCATTTCTTATCTAGTACCACTCAAGTTGTTTTTTTTTAAAAAGAAACATTTTTCCCCCCCAGGAATCATGATTACTCATTCTTACAGCTCAGCATCTGAGGAAACAGAAGCTATATTTTCACTCTTGAACACTAATTTGATGTTGAGAAAAGTCCCTTAACCATTTGTGTGAAAAATTCCAACTGCTACCTTTCAATATTTCTGAATGACAGTCATGGCTCTAAGCAAACAAATGATGCTCACATATTGTGCCTTGCCTACAGGCATGTTGTTATAATTGAATGATATTATGCCTTCTTACAAGATGGTATCTCAGTTTCAATAGGGCAAACATGGCAAGGAAGTATCAGTTTCCATAGGCGTCTTGAACTTCCTGGCAAATAACAGTTTCATCAGCTGAAGGCTCCTCCTCTCCGTATCAGCAATGTGCTACAGGAAAGCCTTACAACAACTTGAACAGTCGGCACCTTCTGAGATATTTGTAACAACTGCAGAAATCACAAAAGCTATCCTTTCCATGGAATTGTTGCCCAGCTGTAAAATCTGTCCCAGACAGATGTTACCTGAAGGCCCCCAATAATACCAGCATAGCTCTTCATAATTAAAAAGTAAAAAACCTACTAAAAACTTCCATCCTAGCCTATAGGAAAAAAAGTTTGATAAGGTCATCTTTTCATTTCATTTACCTGGGTAGCTACACTGTGTATCTGGGAGGACAAAGAAAATATTAAAGGATGGAAGATATAAATATGAGTTCATATCGGATCAAAATACAGTCTGACACACTCAGTGAAAGAACTGTACCTGTGATATATTCCATGAATCAATTAAGTTTCTTAGAGTCCAGCTTGTGTAAATGTCTCTCTCAGACCCTCTCACCTGACCACAGATGGATAGTCACTGTGCAACCACAGACTGAGGTGGACAGACAGGACAGACACTACATACAAGCCTAAGGCTCTTACACATTTTTAATACAAGGAAAGGGACCTTCAACTGGATGCCTTGAAGAGCCAGCACAGGGCATACCAGCAACCGATACTGTAGTAACTATACCTCTTTCTGCAACTTCATTCACAAATAAAACTGCCTCTTCCTCCAAGGTTAGCATTGTTCTGCTGCTCTGTACTGTCTAGAAAATTGAGGTGATTTTCTTGATAAGAAATGAGTGATGAAGAGTTTGAAGCAACAACAGCGTAAGTGGATTTAGTTAAATGTATTTGTGTAACAAACCCAAGTGGACACCAAGGAAAGAGCCCCTTTTTAGGACTTGGTTGTTCCAACTACTGCTTGATCTTCTGAAAGCAACGGCATCTGAAAATTGAATCTACACACAGCTCTGCTGCCAGTTGTGCAAATTATTCTTCATAAGACCACCTTTTTTTGTCGTTGCTTTATACAACTAAAGGAAGAAGTACTGTTTAGAAGCAGTACCTCTTCCAAAATTCAGGGGGTTTGAGCACAAGAATGTGGAAGATCACAGCAATGGCACCCTCTGGTGACAAACAGTAACACATTATAACGAGATAAATTAAAGTTACTATTTCATGTATACCCATTACATGGAAAGCATTCCTACAGCAAGGTAGGACGATTATTTTTAAGAACAATGAAGAATAACCTTCAAGAGCAGGCAATTTTACCGAAAAGGCCAGTTCTGCAAAATACTTCCATCTCTCCAGTATCATCGTATCTTCCTTTCATGGGTTCTAGTCTAATCTGATGTTCTTTAACAATCAGATAGATAAACTATGAATTGAAAAAATGGTCCTCTCTTTTTATCACAGATAGTATTTCATGTTCACATATGGTTAAGATTTCAGCATGGTCTCTGTAGGTTTTGAGACGTTGAAGAACGTTGATGAGAGTTCTGTGAGCCAAAGGTTTAACAGTCACGTGTTTGGGAAGTGGACAAGCAACTGCTGGTAAGAAATCTCCCACTTGATTCAAGAGGCAGAACTTCAGCCTTCCTGAAGCACTGCCAATCACTCCCATAGCTTCTTAAAGCAAGAGTGTCAGAGAGTCACCAATTTCAAATGCTACAGAAAGACTGAATGAATATATAAAAGTGTTTTCCTTATCAATGTCAAGGAAGGAGACTGTCATAGAATGTGTAAAAGCCTAAATTAGGCAGAAAGTTGTCTTTAATCTATGTGAAATAAAGTGAAATTAAAAGTAAAGAAAATAGTTGAATTCCAGATTGCTCCTACAGTATTTAACTGAAGTAGTCCAATTCTGCCTGGAGCTTCTGCAAAAAGCTGAGTCAAGACAAAAACCCCTTTATGGGTAAAAACATAAAACTCAGGCTCATGAATTAGATTTTCTCTCCTCTGATCTAAGGAACGGAACTTACAGCACATCTTTATAATTTACTACTTAAGAACTCAGTAAAAAAATGTTTTTTAATAAAAGAGAGTAAAGTAATAATAATATCTCTTGAAACTCAGTAATTATGGGATTATTTCACTTTCAACAAGTTCTGTTTATTCTAATATATACATATTAACAATCTGGCACTAAAAGAGCTAAGGTATAGTTTCCTATCCATCTTCTATCAGAAGATGAATTCTATTCTACCTGAATAGAATGATACATTTTGACATCACGTTAACAATCAATTGAAATACATTGTCTTCAGCAATTTGCCAGATTACCTGAAAAGAACAGCGTGTAGAGTGTAAACACAAAGTATATGAAATGAAATATTTAGAAATAATAATAATACTGAAACAGCCATATACTTGAGTAGTTATACACACATGGGAAACGGGCATTGTACCATCAAACAGAGTTTGTTGGTCAGACACAGGCTAAGCTTCAGAAATGAAGGGTTGACTAGAAAAAACAGTATGTACCTTGACCTAATTATGCACTATTCGGTGAAATATGCAAGTCTTTGTACCAAGAAAGATTAATAGTGGGATATGCTACATGAGCAGATGTGCCAGTATCTGGCTTGACAAATGTAGAGGAGGCTTTAGGTAACATTTCACAGTCCTTATAAAAGCGAAGACTGAAAAAAAAAATCAGTATATGGTTTCCTGTGATGTGTGCTTCAGTTTACCAGGGAAATGTGAAATACGTATTTTTTTTTTGTTTCATCGTGATAAATTTTGTTAAACACCTCGTACAGGCAAACCTTCCTGCAAAGGTTTATCACTCATCAGCCGCTCACAATGTGTTTATTACCAAGCTGGATTAACTTAATCAGATCCACATCTCTGTTACAGAAGAATATAAAAAGGCATTATTCTAACTCAGTTATACTTTGAACAAAGGCGCTGTCGCTTGCTTACCTAGGTGACCTATATGATCTAAGTTTGCTTTATTAAAACTAATAATTGACAAACTGAATGATGTGCTGTAATGCAGTTCCTGTTAAACATGGTTTTATCTTTCTGTCTCGTAGAAGGAAAGGCTCATAATTAAAATATTAATTGAAAAATCTCATGGTTATATTGAGAGAATTTTTTTTAAAGCTGTGTCGTGACCTTCACACACCAATGTAGACACAGCTGCATGCAAAAGCTCTTTCCTTATAAATGCAGGAGAAAGGAAGATGACAGCTAGCCTCAGCAGTTTATGAACCCAGCTGCTGCAGTATTTTCCAGGTAGCCTCAAATCACCAGCCTGTACTTCTATTTTCCTCGGATTCCTGGCTAAATATTGGATTTTATTTCCCAGGTCTCAATTCCTGGTTGCCTTGGTTCACACAACTATGTAGAGGGCATTCATATAATCTATAAAAGTCACTCTGAAGAGAGAGACTGCAAAACAGGACACAGCTTCAGCCAGGTCCTCGGATGGTCCACGGACAAAAAGCACAATGATCAAGGCCCAGCAGCCAGAGCGCGGCACAGCCTGTGCCAGAGGCACTGAAATCACTGACACCTCAGAGAAATAGCAATTTACAAATGTTACAGACACTGAAGCCCTGACTCAAATGAATGGGCAAGAAGATTACAGACACCCATGGTGTAAGACCTCACCACACCATGTGCAAGAGACTTTCCTTTTTATTTATTTATTTACACTTCATCCACTTCTTCTATAATCAGGAGGGCTAGAAATACATGTATCTCTAGGAGAATAAAATCCAAGATCCTGGTTTACATCTCTCTGGTCGACACTGAACTGAAAGTCCAACGGCTGCCAAATTGCTGAATGCTGGCTACAAGCAACTGAATGTCAAAAGGGCATTTTTTTACCCTTTTAGGCTTCCTAAGCAGAGCTGTCACTATTGCCACATCCACATCCTTACTCTCTGGAATATCACCAAACACTGTGTTCCAGGTAGTATCTATTTAGCTCTTTCAATATACCTGGTATATTTAGCACTACTTGTGTCACATCACCCCGCTGACCTACACTACAGTTTTACTGGGTTACCTTAAAACTATAACGTATGTTTAAGATTTTATATACTGTCATTTCACATTCTTGTCTTCCACAAGGCTATGAAGTTTACCAGTACTACATATCAATTTTTTGTCCCTAACCCCACCATCTAGCCTCCCCCTCCACTGAACGCATAAGCCATTTACCTGGACAAAATTATAGCTGATGTGTAGTTAAGTCTTTAAAAGTCGTTCCTGCTAGTCAATTCCCTCATTAGGAAACCACTTCCTATCAGAAGTGCCCTCAGGTTTTGAGAGCACATCAAAATTGGATCCACTTAAGCAACCGAGCTTTGATACTGTGCTTAATGACTTTCTAAATTTGTCATTTAAAAAGTACTTTACAAGCCTTCCTAAAGAAGAGATGAAGTATGCCCATGCACGAGCTAACCTCCTGAGCACTCCTTCTTAAGAAGTCTAGTTGATGTATGACGTATGCAATTCCATTTTCTGCATCTATGACATTTCATTTAAATCTCATCATCCTTAGGACCATCTGGACACTTTCTCAGCTATGAACAGATCGTACAACTGTGGCAGCTCTTCCTCTCTCCTCTTTCATATCTGTCCCTGCTGCTGTTTCCAAGCTACCTGGGTTGATCTGGGAGGGAAATGGGGACAATGCTCCCAGACAGCACTAAAAGCTGGAATTAGCACTCTACTATGCAATATACAGCAAGTCTACAGCTTCCCTGCTTCTTCTTGTACACAAAGCATAGATAGAGTCTCTCAAAATAATAAGGGCTTATTATTTTTTTCCCCTCAATTAAAGACTACACAGATCTGCTCCACCATATCGCCACTGTTTAAACACCCCATTTTAACAAAGAAAGTATTTCCCACAGGCGAAAGTGAGTATGTTTTAGTGGGAATACTTACGAGGCAAGCTTAAGCTCCCACTTCTTTAACCCAAACAGAATTCTGTCACCAGGAAGGTCAAAACCTTCTACTTTCAAACTGATCTTACCACTCAGAGACATTAGCATGCACACAACAAAACCAAAATCTTCTCAAGAGTAGAATCACAGTTTCACCATAACCTTTTCTGCAAATTACGAAGTGTGAAATAGAAAGCTGAATAAAAATTAAAGTAATAAAATATTGAGAACAACATGTCAAAATTAAAACAGTAAAAATAAGAAAATAAATTCCTCAGCTGTCATCTGTCTGGTGCCTCTTTGTAAACCCCTCCATAACAATGGAAAATATCTTTTCCATTGTCAGCATAAATCTAATTTTCAACAACATCCCAGAAAAAGCCAAGATTATACCACTCATAAAAACTGAAGCAACAGTACAATATGAGGTCAGTTTGAACTATGGGGTGGTTTTTGTTTTTGGTTTTTTTAAGATTTACTTTACATAAGCATTTGAGAAATTACTATATGAAATCACCACTGAAAACTTTATAGCAGCAGCAAAAATGGAAAATATAATTTCCCTATTTTTCATAAGATTTGATCAGAAGTACAGCACATACAAGCATTTCTCATATTTTATCTTATAATTTTCTTTACTTCATTTTACTTTATTCATGGTACTCTATTTTTTCGTAATAAGTGGTATACACACACGGTACTGTCTGGTATTCAAACCTCTAATTACTACAATAAAAACCACCACAGAAGTAACGCAGAAAAAAAATATAATAGAATTAGTTGTCACCAGTATGTCTTGCATAGCAAAATATTGATGGATATTGAACCTGAAAATATCTGTGAAGCATCCTACATCACCTTTCCACGTGACTTCTTATCCTCACACCTGATGCTGGAAACAGGCTGGCTCCAGTGGAATAGGGAAGATCTTCTCCAGGAAGAAGGTGAGAAGTGAGGAAAAGGAAAGAGCATGGCACTATTGGATTCAATGTCAGGACTCTCCAGGCTCATCCCAGTAACACACCACTTTTCCACACCTTACCAGGTACAGCTAAACTATCACCACCAAAATGGTTCCATACATCCAAAATTATTTGGTTTTCGTAGGCATTATCTACAGAGGGCTACCAAAATCACAGTGGTTTATTGTGGATTCCTTTAAAGCATACACAGGGGTTACCACAGCACAACCTTGAACTACTTCCCTTGCTTTGCTGAAGTTTGATATTGCTTTATTTCTTCCCATTCATTCTTGTCCTGCCGCTCCATTCAGAATCACTACTAGTAAGGTAGAAGCACTCCTTGATCATCTTTTTTGGTCTGACATTATTTTAATAACATGGTTTCAGTCCCTGAAGTTCTCCTCCTCCCCCAAGACACAATTTTTTTTTTCTGACACACAAATGCAAAACAGAAACATCTCATTTGATATTACAATATCAGAGTAGAAAACTCATGATAAACATTTTATGTTATGTCCCATTCTACCAGTGATATTATCCATTATATACAATAATGGTACTAACACAGAAAGTCAAGGTGACAACTGTCTCCCAAATAAAAATAGATCACCAACACCATTCCAGATGTTTTCTCTTTTACAACAGGAGAACTAACATGATCTAAATTAATATCAAACAAAAAGCCTTCCTTGTGGATTCTCTTTGGGTCTATTAATTCTTTTCAGAGTGCTGAAATATTACTGGGATCTGCTCTGAGTTTACATGCTATTTTTCTGTTCTCCTTTCCTCTACCTAAGATTATGTTTTCTTTTGTACATTACTAGTTTTCTTAGCTTTTCACTCATCTGTCTGAAGTCAGTTGAGTTTAATTGCCTCCCTAATAGCCTGTAACTGGTCATTCAATAAGAGTGAAGCCAGGAAATGAGAAGATTGCAGGTCTGTTGCAAAGGCATTCTGTACATCAATTCTCCTTAATTATGACCATTCTGTTTTCATGAATTCTTAAATTAAAAATTACTTTACAATGGGTTTTATATTTTTGGGAAGAACATAATTTTCAACTCAACTTAAAAACATCAAGAACAACTCTTCTACTTCAAAAAAACGGGAAAAAAAAATACCCCTGGAAGAGTACTTGCTTCAAGGTCATGACCTAAACATAATCAGCACCAAAGCTTCACCTTGGAAACAGGAATACTGTGGGCTTAGGAAAGAACACACGACAACTGATGACAAATGCTACTTTTGAAAAGTTTTTTTTGTGATGTTTTGGAATAAACAGTTACAGGATTTAATAAAAGGAAAGACAAAATATGCATTTAGCAGGAACTCTCTGGTCTATCCCCTACACTCTGTACCTGTGAATCCTCACAAATAATTCTTTCTACAAATCTGGCCCATGCCATCAGAGATCAGCTACATTTCTAACTGGCTTTTAAATTTCTATGTATCACAAAAAGATTAATTTACTTAAATCTCACAACTCAATATATCATGTTGAATTTTGTGACAGATTTGCTGTTATACATTGACATTGCCGCGTCTAAAGAAGAGATGACCAGATAGAGACACTACTAAAAGCTGCAAGAAATGGTAAGAATTTAGAGCCTAATCAGACTTGTGAAAATAAAAGTGTTGCTTTTCAAACTGAACTGTCAATAAGCTGTTTTGTTAGGAAGAATTTTAGTGTACCAAGTAAAACATTGAATTTCAATAAGTTTCCATTACTTCAATTTATCTACAAGCATTTCAAACCTGCTCATATTTCAAGGCTCACAGAATTCTAATTTATGATAAAATTAAATCATACTAAATCTAGATGTGCAGAAAACGGTCATAAGCTTTGTAAATGGATTTGAATGGGAACAAAATCATATTGTTAGAGCAATTTTTAGAAATTAAGCCTCCTCTGAGCTACTTAGAGATGTACTAAAAATGACAAAATAGATTTAATATTACAAGAAAAGTGAGAGGTATAGTTTGTTGCTGGTGTTTTTTTTTTTAAGTGGAATAATATAAATTGTGATAGCATCTCAATATTTAAAAAAAAAAAATAAATCACCTTTTGGACCTGAACACAATGGTTGAACCGTATCAGGTGGAAAAGCTGCAATAGTATTTCAAATAAGTTCAGTAGTCTACGCATCGTGAGTTCTGTCTAATATTGCTAGGCATAAACGGATAAAATCTCACACCAAGAAATGTCTTGTTCTATGCCAGCATCCTGTAAATCCGAAACCATATATCAGAGAGCGAATTTCTCTTGGAAGTATAGATTCTTGTTACCTCCTCTTCAAGACGAATACCTAGCAGGTTATCGATCTGCTTCTGAAGGACACAGTGTTTATTATGTAGGAAACCACTGCTGGGCACAAGTGTGAGAAATTAATGATGGTTTTGTAAGTGTCCACACTGTGGTGCTGAACCAGTGGGGCAACTGTCAATCTATATGATAATGCATCCCAAAACTTCATAAAATCAGTGATGTGAAAAAGCATTGATTTTTGAGCTAACCAGAATTTGCAAGAGAGTAAAGCTAAAAAGTTTACTGAAGTTAACACCTCTGTGTATATAACAGTTGCTTCATTCTTGCGTATTTTTTTTAAACAACCAAACATACAGAAACCATTCTCACAAATACCTTTCCAAGTAAAAATGAATTCCACATATTGGTTTGTTTCTCACGTGCTGTTTGATCCTGTCCTTCTTTCTCTTGTTAACATCATTGTTAGAAGAAATACCTATTCACAATGGATTCACTGCACTGTATTGAAAATTACTTAGTAATTCACTTATTACAAGGAAGAAAACAAAATGCAAGCAAACAGCCTCATCCTTGCATCAGTGCCTGCAACAGGATGTATGAAAGTAGGCCCCGAGATTAAATTTTCTTAGACAAAATATGTGGCACAGTTGTTTCTGAAATGGGGATCTCTCTCACCTCCAGAGAAGTGAATTCATGCTACAGAAGCGAATCCAAACATTCCATAATGCCCTAATTTCATTAGTAATGTTTTTTATTTGAAATTATGCACAGTATCCTTATCAAAACTATACTAAAGTCAATGGAAGTTATCATATTTCTGTGAATGGCATTATTAAAAATAAAAAACGAAACGTCAATTAATCATTCACTGATGCTTCTTAAAACACTGGCTTCCTTGTTGTAGCATTATAAGTAAATATATACATCTCCTCGTTTGTTTTGATGAAGAAATGTATCCTGCTATGCCTATGAGAGGAGAGATAGCCTGAAGATTCAATTTAAATCAACAAAAAGAGACTGCTGTTACAAACAAAATCAATTGCACTTTTCTGAATTTTTTCTATCAATATAAAAATTGCAATTTTTTTTTTTTTTTTTTTTTTTTTTCTTTTTTTTTTT
>VXAK01028549.1:241822-278970 GCA_013399435.1 Arenaria interpres
TGTTTGCTTTGACAAGCAGTCGCTTGTGTTTCTAGTGCCTGGCACACTGGTTTTGCTGAAACCAAGAAAACTCTCAGTAGGCATATGGAGGGGTCTAAAGTAAACATCTAAACCAAATAAAAACATAACAAATTTCATTTTATCACAAGTAATATGCATAGCAGAGAGCTGTTTCATCAGCTGGTATCAGCCCCCTGAACAGTAGCTCTGAGGGCAGCACGTTAGGGAGATTCCTCTTCACGTTCTCAGAACAGAAAGCATCAAACCCTTCAGTTTGCATTTTAACTAAGTTGAGTTTGCACCTTCATCACCCTACAGGATGGAGGACAAATTCCTGCAAATCCATTTTTACTATTTTTCCTCTTCAGTTTAATTTAAAAATATGTGAGCACAGAAAATTCCCCAGGTAAAAATTTTTAGCTGATAGGTATGAAGAACATGAATGTGGGTTGTATGCATTTGAAAGGAGAGTTGGCTTAATGCAGTTTACTCTGAGAATCAAGCAACGTCTAGGTATTTTGTCACAAATTATAGTTGCACTGTCTAAAGTTTCATTTCTGTGAACTTAATAAAGTCTACTAAACAGATGTGCTTTGCCAAAGTCACATGCATAGGTTTGCTTTCGAAAAGCCCCCCAATACTTACCAATAACCAAACGGAAAATTAGTTTTATTTTTTTTTACGACCTCAAAACCATGAAAAACCACACAAAATTAAATCTGATTGTCACGTATTAGCACCACTGTTACAGCTACTAGCATACTGTAGATTATTAATATTACTTCAAGCTGTGCATAAAAATCATATATGAAGAACTGTTTCTCAAGAAATTTCTTTCTGCTTCTCATCATTAAATTTTATTTAATGTACTTTAAGCACAAACTTCTATGAAACGTTACTGTGTAGAAAGTAAATTGTAAGATAAAACACAATATATATTATACCGCACACAAGTAATAGAGTTTCCTGATACTAATGCTAAAAAAAAACCAAACCCAACACTAAAAAGCAGCTTTAGTCAAACTGAGAAAGAAAAGTGAAAAATTCACCTTTAAAAGAATACTCATGTATTTTTAAGTACGATCACATTCTCATACATGTGCATGAAGAATATACTGAAGAAAAAGGCCTACCGTTTTCCTCATCTGACTTATTCTCGTTGTCGGAGTCGGTAAGCGTGAGCGCTGAGTTTTCACGACTTGACAGCCCGGAACTTCGCCTGGACTTGATCCCTCTTCCCCACAGCCGGATGGCATGCTCCGGAGACATCCCTCCCTCCGTGTCCGAGTCAGCGTCAGAGCCTGTGCTCAAGGAATAGCCTTGATGGAGTATTCCTATGTCTGAGCAGTAGCCGCTTCGATGGGGAGAGGGCTCACAGATGCCTAGTTCTGCAAGGGTAAAGTTTGTTCCTAGAGGGCAATCAAAAAAGAAAAAAAAAAAAAAATTTAAAACCTGGGGGATTTATTTTAAGTTTGAAAATAACAGACCTTTCTAATTTCTCTTAATTACGCTGTATGCCAAGCCTTCATAATGAATTACATAGCAGATATCTCTGGTGCACAGATCTAGTTAAGACTAAACTAAACATGCTGAACATAGTTAACATGGATGCAATACACAAAACAAAGGTAGGAAAGGCCTCTAAATTTTAGGTTACTGTTTTCTAGGATCAGAGCACGAGCTTTGTTGAGCATTTGACTACTCGAAAAGATTAAGCTTTTCTTATAAAGCAAATTTTCTCATACGGGAGTCTTCCATACAGACAGGATATTTAATTCTAATTTTCATATGCTTTCCTATTTCATAGAAAATAAACACTTATTTGGGAAAACAGAGTTTACAGATCAGGATCACTTGTAAGAATGCAAATCTATCAGGTGTGTCACATGAAACCTTGTTACCAGTTTTGCACTTCTGTGTTTGGTGAGGTTGGTAGTTTAATATCTGCTATAGAAATCGAGACAGACCTCAATCATTGTCATTATTTTCAACCTTTTTTCACCATATTCAAGTAGAAAGTGGGCATCAACACGAAATCAGGAGGTCACTGCGTTTAGAGGCAAAACTTTCAGGAACAATGTCAAAACATGTGACCTTTAGCAGTTAATAACGACTCAGTGGACAAAGTCTCATACATTTTTAAAGCACAGAGAGTCCCCCAGGGTTCTCAGAAAGTATAGACTTGCTGGCTGATTTCTGCTTATGTATTTGTTTCCTACAGTAATGAACAGCGTGGTAAAAAAAAAGTATAGGGAAATATTCAGTGGTCTCTAAGGCTTTCAAAGGTTTTGAAAGGCAAAGTGATTTTAGCTTCCTTACATTGTGTTAAAAATTAAGAATAAAGACAGGCTGAAGTCACTGGCAGTGTAACTGCCAATTATTTAATTAATTTCTTAATTCAGAGGGAAGCTAGATCTATGGTCTGTGTTTCTCAAATGGTCGTTTTGTTTTATCCAAAAGCAGTTTACATTTTCTCCTCTTCTTCCACACATTCATCAGAATGAAGCTATACAGTGGAAGATCATGCACTAAGTAAAAAAACACACTTAAGTGTCTTTATTAATAAAAGACATTAACTGGATTTATTTTTATTTTTTTTAAGTATTAAAACTTCTTTCATAGGTTAGCCAAGAAAGACGATACAGTATTAAATCAATCTGGTTCATCTACCTGTATCAGCCCTCTCCAGTCTCACACCTAGCTGCTAAAGTATTTTTAGGATATGGGATGTATGCATACATCTACAGAAAGTAACACTGGGCCCTACTTAACATTTATCTCCAGAGCTCATCAAAGGAAGGTGATTGATTTCTTCACCCAGCAGTGGCTGGAGAGCACCACCAAGCATGAGAGGAGGAGACCGGCTCTTTCACCACTGGGATAACCAGTGCATAGCAAGCGTGGCCACCAACAGCAGGTACAGAAGTACCGCCGACTGGATGCTTTTAAAGAAATGAAGCATTTATTGACAATGTTCAAAAAGAATATAAAAAGGCTGACATTAAACAAGTCAGCTCTCTCATCAATACCAAATAAACCCAAGCCCTCCTGGTTAGGAGCGTGTTTTAACCTGCCTTCTAATATTTATTCCAGTAATCAGAAATTTTGTGGTTTAGTCAAAACCAATGAGCTGAACAGTCCTAAACATGAGCATCTCAAGTGCACTTCAGTCAAGAGACTTTTTGCCTTTTTTTTTTTTTTTTTTTAAAAAAAATAAAAAATGTTACNCTATGTTAAGAGTGTTTTTTCTCTGTTTTTTTTTTTTTTTTAAAAATAAGTAAAGAGCTCTGGCATGACAGATGAAACAAAGTTACTTTTAACGAAAATACAAACTTTAATCATGTGCAATTTCAATAGAAGACATTTAAGAAAACCAGCTTGATTGATTAGAATTTTGTTTTGGCCATATTAGCTAACTATCCTTAGACTCATTAAAAAAAAGGTCAAAATCAACCCAAAATATAAAATAGATATAGAAAATGGAGTGAACTGAAGCTTACTAGTCCCACACTTTCTGACCTACACAGGTAGAGTGCATACTGACGTTAGGTACATGTTAGAATTACCAAACTCATCACGCAAGTGAAGTTTTTCAAGTTTTCTTGTTTGCTGGTGACATAAATGTCTACAAAGACACACCAATTATGAATATATTAGCTTAATTAGGCTGGTTTACATACAGAGTAAAACATTTTAATGATATTCCATGGATTTTAACAGCCATTACAAGCCCAGATGATTTCGCTCTGATTAGCATCCTGTATTGATGTCAAAATCTGACTATAATATCTGATGCAAAAAGCAATCTTCAGGGAAATTTGTATTTATTTGTCCATTTATACCATTTATTTGAGGAAAATGGCAAAGACACTGAAAGTGGAAGGAAAATAATAGTATTCACAGAATTCATTCATCCATTTGAGTTTTATTATCTGGGAAATTGGCTTCTTCCAGAAATGTGGAGAAAAAGATTTAAAAACTGACCAAATTAAAAAATCTGAGAAGTGGATCAGACCAACTCAAAAACAAATGGGAAAGGATTTTCTATGCTGCTTCTCAGACATCTCCTTACAGTCTTACTACAGAAAATCTCAAGCATCCTGACAATGGACATGAAATATTCTAGAGATTTCCCTCTCTAGCAAAAACATGTTCTTGTCTGGTAGACTCTAAATTAGTTTTATTTATTAATTTTCAGTGTTTGCTTCTGCAAAATATCATTTGAGAGTCTTCTGCAGGCCAGCATACAATGGTAAAGTAACTTGTCCTTGGATAACCATGGATAACCACATAATAACATATTTTGGAGACGTTTCTCACCTCCATATACATAAATAGATTTTATACATACATAGGTATATAAAAGCATTTTTCACATACATATTTTATATTTAAATATATAAAAATGTATCTCTATACATTATCCTTCCTGATATCTTCATAGCCCTTAATTTACTGCAAAAACTGAGGAAAAGGAGATAGAAACACTACAGTTATGTTCTCTAGACATCTTCTTGATCTGGATTGTATTCTCCGACAGAATGAATGTTTCCCTGGAATGAAACTGTCCACATCTCTTGAATAACATATGAACTACTTTCACTAATATAATATCCTCTTATTTGCTCAGCCATTATTGCGCATTAAAGCATTAATGGCATTAGCAGACCACCCTTGTAAATTCACATAGAGGATTTACAAGGTTCTGGCTGCGCAGAAATCATTTATCAAATAATTCATAGCAGAAAGAACCCTACTTCTACTTTGCAAATAAAGTACAGGCTCACAAATAATAAGAAACTAACGCATTTCATAGCCACTCACACTGGCAAAATACTCCACATGGGATCCCGGTGACAGAAAGGTCACCAAGAACAATGCGGCGTTCCTCACCCCCACTGCCAGTAGAAATTACAGCACCTACGAGCTGGAGCAAAGAAATGTAGACCCAGCATGGCCTGGGGTTAAGATTTAGTGTCTCCTTCAAGAAGTAACTTCCTTAAAGCTCTTTAGCTGATTAGGACATCAAGCAAATCAAGACCTCCTAGAAGCAAAGTGAAGGAAGGAGGGCAGCAGTACCTATTGCTTGCCATACCCTGGGAATTCAAATTGTACTGATGTGTATTCACAGAGAGCAACCTGGCCCGTGAGTTAAAATGCAGTACTAGCACTAGCAGTCAAGGCAGATGGATGGCTTCGTACAGTGTTATACAGCACACTCTATCTCTAGGGCTTGCATGGAGTTGAAAGTAACTGCATTTTTCTGAAACTTCACTTGCAAAGTAGGACTGAAATGTGCAGGCAGAATCTATTCTTGCACATTCAAAACTTAAGGGTGTTTTCTTTCAGATTCTTGTAGCATCTCCTACATCGCTGGTGACACTAAGTGAAAAGAGATAAAAAACATCAGATCCTTATTGGTGGAAAAGAAAGAAACCTCTTTCTCTTGAAGAACACATCACCAAAAAATAAAAAGTTACAAGGTTTTTTTGCTTTTTCAGATGCAACAGAGCTTACCAGCCTCCATCCCCATCGCTTCATCTCCACCTGCAGAAATTACCAGACCATTCTCATTAAAGGAAATAAGTTAATACCAGCTGCTCCCTTAAGGTGCATGTAATCTCTCATACAAAAATAGACCAGTAGTACACTAGTTTAGAAGCATAATATAATGTTATGTACTTGATCATCATTGCCCACAACCTACATGCTGTGAATAGTCTCTCAATAGAATAGAAAAGATGTTTTCCTTTTAATTAGCACATTACTTCTATAATCTTCTGAGCACTCTTCCTTTTACAGAAATTTACTACTTAAGTTATTTAGTATATAAATACTTACTAAAAGTGTGTTTAATTCAACGATGTACAATTCTACTCATTATCTCAGCAAAGACTAGAAAGCATTACCATATAAGCAAAGGTTATTTTCACCTAACCTCTAGGCAGAGGTCTCATTTGGGTAATTACAAATTGCATGAATTGCCGTTCTGAAGATTAATCTAATCCAGCTGTGATCACTACAAGATGCCTCAGAGGAAGATATCTGAAACCAGCAATCCACAGATACGATAAATTTGCCTTCAATACTAGATCAGCAGTTCAAAACTGGGCTAAGTCTAAAATCAAAAGGATAATATCACTGACTTTCTTTGCTACTAGAATCAATTACAAGAAGTAAGAATAACAAGAATACATTGAAGACATTCTATCCTTTCTCAAATTTTTTGTTATGTTCACAGCTATAATGATTTTTGCTGGGACAAGTACCACAATTTAGCTCCAATCTGTGATATATGAAGAGGTCGTTCTTTTGAACAAACTCTGATGCACACTTAGTTTTTCTCATTTCTTTATACATTTGTTAATTATTATGACTGGGAGAGCAGATTATTAAAATCTGGTTTTTTTTATTCACTTACTGTACACATTTTTAACATTTACCCTTTTTACTTATCTTCTTTACCCGATAAACAAGCTGACATCTTTTTAATCCTTCTTTGTATTTCACCTGTTTCAAACTATTCTTTTCTCACAGTTAAAGATCCTGTTCTACAAAATGTTTTACTTGATTTCGTTTCTAATTCTACACAGATACTCCAAACAGACTCCAAATCTAAGCTGAGGGATACGCTGTTCTCCTGTATTTTTGAAGTTTTTCTACTATTTTATTTATGATTTTTGAAAAGAATTATAGTAATGTAAGCCCTTTCTTTTATAGATTTCCCACTCCTCTCCACCCTTGATACATCATCATAAAATATGATGCATCTTTCTGGTGGTTTAAATATACTTACATCAGAAGTATCTTTTCTGTGCAACATACAGGAATTTTAACCACGTAATCACAATGAACAGTCACTGTGGCAAATTTAATATGAGCATGAAACATGCCTGGAAAATTCTCTCTCATCACATCATTGATATTACAACAACTGTGATATTCCATTTCTGAAGGAAGCACAATCTCAAAAAGAAAAGCGCAAGAAAAAGATAAGCTCTTCTTTCACTGATATGCCTCCAAGTAGAGGAAACAAGCCGTGGCTGGGGAGGCCAGGTAAGAAAGAGGAGATGCTGACCATCCTAGCCATGAGACTCAACCTGCAGCAATTTATCAGCTAGTTTTTCCTCCCCTTTCTAATATTCGCAAATGTGTTTACATAAACTGAACTATTTGCCTCAACTCTCCTAACACTCCTATTTCCTAACTCCCTAACAATTTTTCCCTAATAGTAATTTTTTTCCTTTACTAGCACGGGGAAGGGGCAGTGTAAGCTCCTGGGGAAGAAACTCGCCACTGATCAAACACCAGAAATACCAGAGAATGGATTCCTTAGAAATTAGAAAATAAAAATAATTAGCAAGCTATACCTTGCTCTAGGTTTTTAAAATCTATAAGCTGAAGGTTAACAATAGCAGGGCTTCCTACACGTTTCTGTTACCGCCTACTAAGAAGATTCACAGATGACATATTTTCATTTAAGGTTATTAAATTCCAGGTATTGCTAGTCAGGGAAGCTAAACATTTTATAACTAAGTGAATGTGAACTTTAAGGACTTCATGATGATAAATCCTTCTTTCATAGAACACATTTGTGACAAAGGCATCAGGAAATGCTTTACAGATGTTACCAAGAAGTATGAGAATACCAGAGAGGTCTTGATGCCCACCTCCACTGTGCTGTGACCCAGCCCCCAGACGTGTACATACATACACCCGCCCACCCCCACACCGGTAACACTTACTAAAATTTAAAATATACATGTACACTGGGAATTTTTGTTATAAATCCTAATGCAGTAGCATGCAGACAACTGATTTAAGAGAAATTTAAGAGTAACGCAATGATTTTCTCACAAGTGAAACTCTGGCAGCCTCGGTCCCTTCTGCTGCACACTCACTAGAAGCAGCGAACAGAAATCCCCACACACATTACAACATGTGGTTTGAATTTGAAATATATTTTCTAGCTTCTCTCATCAATGACAGAAAAAATCCTTTAATTGTCTTTTTTATAATCCTCTTTCTGCCTTGCTTCCTTCTGACTCGGAGATCCCCAAGCCTAATACCAGCATACAGATGTTTCTCTTTCTAACAATAAGCCTGTTGACAGTATTAATACAGTAGATTCATATCCACTTAAAAAAATTATAAGGTTTATAAAAACCAGGCATCTAATAAGATTTCACTCTAGCTCACAATATTATATATTTTTCACTTATTTGATTGCATTCTATTTTTTCAGTAAAATTTCCCCCTTCAGTGAAGTGACTGGAGCTACTCTTTTTTTTTTTTTTTACCTTCCTCATTCAGTATTTATATACCAAATAGAGAATACAGCATTTTTAATTACTTCATACACGTTTCCTCAGGTTGTGTTGAATGCAGGCTCTCAGAACATCTCAAACACTACTTTATTTACCTTCACCTCCTTTTGAGGTGAGCTTTTATCATCCCCATTTTATAGCTTTAAACTAAGGAAAGGAAGAGTACAACAGCCTCTTTCCAGAGCACACACTGATTTTGGCAGAACAAGTACGGTCTAAAAATTGTATTTCTGGTATCACCTTATGGTGATGAACTTCTTTTTAGTGATGTGCTGGTTTAGGGCAAAGTATGCATTTACTGTTTTTTCCTCAAATACCCATCTCGATCAAGGACAAAATCAGATTTGGGAGCACAGGAGGATGGAGCTAGGTGGCAAGCATGATTATTATTTATTATCTACCCAAGAAATCCCAGGTTAAAATGTAATTCTTCAGGCTAATGTTTTAGTTTCCCAGACAGTCTTTCATTTATCTTAAGCATTCCAACTTTTCCAAGCCCTCAGGAATGGTAAAAGGAGAACAGCTTCATTTATTACAAAGGGATGTGTTATTCCTACAGATCTGTCCATTCCAACACCTGAAGGGGACAGGAAAAAAAGTATGCAATTCTGTACTCAATTGCTCTGCTCTGCTGCTTCGCCCTTCTGCATTCTGCCTAGGTGAACTTCTCCTCCTCCTCCTCGCTGACTAAGTGCCAGTGGAAAGGGAATTCAGGGATGAGTCTCCCCTGTTATTCCCCGAGCCGGTGCTGGGCAGCCGCACAGCAAGACAACACACCAACATGTAAATAAGATCTTCCTTTCTCCAAGCAACTTTAGGCCTCTCCACACATCTACTATCTCTAATGAAATGTATCATCTATCATTTAGAAGGCAACAACTGCTTTGTGATCAAAATCAAATTAAAAACCCACAGGGTTTTGTGTGCTAAACACACACAATGCATACCTGCATTTGCATAAGCATGTCCCATGTCAATGATGGCTCCCAGGGCAACCTCCAGCAGAAGGGAAAAAAATCTGCTCTTGTTAGGGCTACTTATTGTCTAGCCAGGCCAGGAGTATGACCAGTAATCTAAAACAACTCCAATCTCATTTTCTGCACTTTTTGTTAAAGTGACAAGAACACATGAGAAATTTCTTACATTTCCAACTACAACAATGCACTTTTTTTTTTTTTCCTATGTGAACAAGACACTTCAGCATTCTGAAATTAGTTGTGCCACGTTACTCACGCCAAAATACATTCACAAACTACTAAGGTAACAACTGGGCTGTTGCACAGCACTGAGGAACTAGCAGAAACTAACTTCCACGTAATAAAAAGACTGAAAACAACCCACAAAAACTGTGACTGGGGGAAAACCAGCACAAATTCTGTTCTTTTCCTCTGTCGCACGTAGACAACAACACTGTGCTACCACGAGTGTCCAAACAATCGAGCGTACCTCTGCAGTCACAAATGGTGCATTTTGGGGATAAAATCTGTACCAATTCATAGCTATGTGCCGTGAAAATCCAAAAAAGTGGTTATCAATGACTAAAATTCAGTTCTTATTACTTTTTCAAGCAGGAAAAAAAAACCAGAACATGAAGCTTTGCGACAAGTAATGATGTCCTTATTTCAAGAACAATAAATTCTGGAAGTAAACTTGCCAGCTCCAGTCAAAACACCATCAAAGTAACAGCGATTTTTGGAGTAACAGTGGTTGGGTTTTTTTGGATGAAATCTTATAAAAATGACTTATAGTGCATATTTTCTATTCCCAGTCCAAAATGACTCAAACTATGGAATAATTTTGTTACTTGCCTGTTTCCTTTTTAGAGATCATGATTTTTTACATAAAATTCACCGCAGAAGCAGCAAAAATATTAAGAATATACTGCATTTGTGTACATAAAGTGATAGCTACCACTGCTTTTTCATCTTCAACAACCTGCTCAACATCTGATATCATCTCTTATCACACTAGCATAGTATTTTCCTATGAAGGAATAACAAATACAGCTCCACAGAAAACAGAGCTTCAAAGCGGAGTCAGGATTAAAGATAGTATACGGAGAATGAAATGCCATCCCAATCGAGAAGAGCGAGCATTCAGTACCTGTATTGACTATCCATGTTTGAAATGCACAGTCAGGCTCATCTGGTACAAAGAAGTACAACAATTAGACCATGGTACCCACATAATCTAAAATCTCAGTTTCCACCACTAAAAAATGGTATTTTGCATTTCTACTCTAGTTGAGCTCACAAAGATGCTGGTCTTCTGTTGAAAAAGCATTTGATTTATGTCAGTTCTCCTCCGACAGTGAGTTCTCCTTGGTCTCCAGAAAAAAAACACAACACCCTCAGTTGACCATAAACATATAGATATAAGTACTTTTGGTTATAATCACTGTACAGCTACTAATCTTCATTGATACACAAATCCGAGTTCCATTATTAAGAAAGATTTCTATGAAAATCTGCAGGAAACTAGCAGTGCATAAATTACCTGGTGATAATTTGCTGGATTCATGAAAAGCCTTTTCTTATTTTTATACTGTTAAATCAAGATTTAAAAAGCAGTAAAAAGTAAGCCACTGTTCATGACTTGATAAATAAACTGTGCTCTCAAGAAACAGTAGAAGTCACAGGTAATAAGCTTTCATGCCTTCGTAACTGTTTAATTGGGAACTCTCGAAAAACCTGAATCAGCTGTCATCACAGACGAAACCTTAATTGTTTTCTTTTATAACTTGCTTCACAAGTTAGGAACATGGATACTCCATATTTTATGAAGGTCCCCAGGCACATATAAAGATTTCTTAGCACTAGCAGCTGTCAGCTGTTTAGTTACAAGGTGCTTCTTCACTATAAACATCATGTCACCTAGAAATAATGGTAATGTAAATTGCATTCTGTACAGTAGAATAAAAGAAGTTTAGACCATTATTTGACTCAGAACTTCTGTGTTCACATTCTGAATGATGTTACTCATAACAGGTTTTAGAAATGCCAGAGATGGATGTAACTCTGCATTTCTAATCCTGCTAGGAGGACAAGCAGTAGACCACCATCAATGGCTGAGAAAGGAATTAATCTAAAATGGAAAGAAGAGCTTCCCAAAAAATTGAAACTATTTAAATGCAGCACCTTATGAATTAAAAAAAAAAGCATATTGCACAACTCCATTTAAACTTAATGCCAAATGTAAAGAATAATGAAATTAAAATAATTTGAGCACTATAATTTCAAATAAAAAGATATATATTATAATCAGGTATCAAGGAAAACAGATTAAGCTCTGTGAGACAGTATACCTACTAAGTAGCAGACACAACCACATTTTCTTTTATTCATCACTTGTGTTCATTTTATGAACAGATCAGGAAGCGTCTTTATTTGTTTGATTGAATTATAAATTGCTTTCAGCTTTTCATTTTTAATCCTAGTGAAATAATTAGTTATTTTCACAGCCAGTCACTTGTGGTGTTATCAATGGAACAGTTGGCACCAATTCAGATTACCATTGATCCTGAACTTTGCTACAGATGAAATACACACCCTTAATATAGGATTTCTTTTATCTACCAATGACTATAATTTGTAGACTGCACATACAACGGCAAACACAGAAACCCAGTCCATCCTGGCCTTTCTGGCACGTGCAACACCTGCAATGCTATAGGCAACAGTGCAGCACATCCACCCCTTCTGTTGCTGGAACTGATTGGTCTTACCAGGCTTCTGCAGAACTATGGAAATAAGACATACGACCTCCCTTTCACGCACCTCTTTTCCTTCCCTACAGTGGCATATACATAGAACACGCTGCTATTCTGATTTTCTTTTTGCTAGTCACTGTATGCCCAAGTGCAACACCTTCATTTCAGCCCATTGCAGGCACCTGCTGCTCCGATGTTCTCCCCCTACCTCAGAAGCACAGCTCTGCCTGGTTAATGCACTCCCTCCATTTTACCTAAACTTCCGTCTGTTCCAGTGGCTTAGAACTTCGGTTCCAGTGCTTTCATTTTAATTTAGATTACACTTCTCCCTTCTTCTTCTTCAATGAACAGAACTGAAGATTTTTGGTTTGAGCCAATAAATAGCTTATAAATTAAGTTTATTCTAACTTTCTGCTGTTTGAAACTGTGTCCTTGTTTTTATAAAACTCCGTAATAACAACAGGGCCAGTTTTTGCCCTTCCGTTGTCCTTTTCCTTCCATTTTTGTTTAAGATTTGAAGGACTGCTGGCACTGACTTTAATTTGGTTAATAACAGAATGGAGATACAAATGTGCCAAGCAGTAAGTTAAGCTCCAAGCACCGCTTCAGCACTGAGTTTAACAGGTAGCAGCATGTGATCCTCTGAAGAAGCAATATCAAGATAGCTCCACTAAAACTACGATTCTGACAAACCGTCTTTTATGTGGAGGGAAACATTGACCCTGATTTTTAAGAACGGATTTTGAAAAACTGGTTTCCCCCCACTAGGGCAACTGTTCTACATAAGAACCAGTTGCAATAAAAAACACGTTACTGCCTAGCCCTTCTCTGTTGCTTAGTTCTGCATGGAAAATCTTCAGTCTAAAACCAAAATCTTAGAGAGGTGTTATTGTTAGGAGATAACACAGTAAACACTACAAAGAGAGCACCAAAATTTGGTTGGTTTGAAAGAGAGTTGCTGTGCAGGCGGTGTTATCTGACTATTTTTAACACATGCATCTTCTCACTTCGTAAGTGCCTTTACTTGCTTCGTAAGTGCCTTGCAGTTCAGGTGAAATGATAAATTCACATCTCTCTGATAAAGGTCAAGTATACCTAGGTATCACATGATGCCATTACGTTTGTTTTATTATTATTTCTTATTTTTTATTTTTACTTTGCAGACTCCAATTATAGAATTCCTTGGATTTAACAAGAGGGAGATTAGACTGGATTATTCATTACTCCTCACGCTATTTCACCCTTTTTAACCTACCAAACATTTGCAAGGAAGCATTTTAGGCTATTTCATCTATTTCCTTTTTGCCTATGGGAGTCCCAGGCAGTTTTCAGCCAAAAATCCGGTTTATTTTGAAAGGGAGTATGGAATATGGTAAGGACAGCACTGAAGACCAGGGATGGAAAAAAATCTCCTCTCCTGCTTTCAGGACAGCTTGGATGAGAGCTTGCCCATCCTGCTCTGTCTGTTTTTCCACTATGTGAGTCCTGACAGAAATACTGTGGCTGTGTGGTACTACTGTACATCTCTTGCCTGTGGTACTGTTGTACATCTCTTGACTCTTCAGTCACTGTCTTATCTGAAAAAAATTGTTTTCTTAATTACCAGTGTGACAGAGCACATGAGCTAGGCTGGCCAGTAGCGTCAGATGGCTTAAGCTACCATGACAGGCTCTGGATACCTCACCTAGTTATCCATCACTTTCAGACTGATGACCCTCTGATTCAGCTAAGCATATTAAAACTTGCCAGCACATCTATTTAAATTTCAGATTTGTGGTTCTCAAAGGCGTTTGGTTGCTCTGTTTTCTTGTTTGTCATCTCCTTAATGACTCCACAACAGGGAACAGGCATACGTGTTGGAAAACTATCCTCAATTTAGGTTCTCCTATAACTTTCTTTTGTCATGAAAACTGAACACAGCATGTGTTTTGTAGCTTTTTTTTTTTAGTATATATTTTTTTTTTAAACTGGGGGTTTGGCAAACAACATGCAGGGCTATATAAAAATCAAGAAGCAGCCATTTCACCCTCTAATGGGAAAGCCATAAGAAAGAACCCTCAACCTAAAATAGTGAACAACCCCAAAGTTTCTAAGGATTTCTGATCTGGAAAGTCAGAAGAGAAATCTATAGCTAGATAATCAAAAGCGTACAGTACCGATCAGCTGCCATCCTCTCAGTCGTTTTAGGGATGACTTTAAGAAGTCCAAAATGAGGGACTAACAAATCGAGTTATTCAAAGCCAACCATGTTCTCTGGAGAGGGGAAAGATGTGTTTGTTTGAAAACCAAAATGATCAGCGCAAAATGATGAAACGGTATGAAAGACGTCCTGGTAAAAACCAAACATGGAACTAATAATATTCTGGTTGATTCTTTTTAAAATTACTAATATTTAAGAATATGTTTGAAAATGAGCTCTAAAGTGAAGTTGCTTTTAGAATTATATGCTGGATAACATGCATGGACACCATGTACACGCATCCTCAGGAACTACTCACACAATTAAATATTGTGCACTGACCACACACGTATCAGAATTTTCCAATGTGGTTTTGTGGGCGGGAGCGCAGAGGAGCACTGCAAACTGTACATCCTCCATCTCATCCGACTGGTTTGAGCCGTCACACCCAGCCAGAATTAGTAACGCCTGACTTCACAGTGCTGGTATCAAAAAGTTATAAACAGGGAACTGAAACAATGATCATCAGGCATCTTCTCACTTCTAGCTAACCCACCAGAGCTATACTGCAATGAGAAAAGCACTGTCATTTTGTTTCCACTCTACCTAAAACTTTGGCTTTTTATCTTTGACCTATTTAACAATACTTGTCTCTTCAGAGGTTCCACTGCAGGCCCAGCACACAGCAAATGGGTGATACTGCCGGAAATTTGTTTCCATTGCAGGCTAATGCCACAGCTATTCTTCTATCAGCTTTTAGCACTTCTCTTATCAGCAAATTGCTCTTTTTGGAAGGGGGAAAAGAACCCTACAGAAGTCTGCTTCTATGAACGCCTCAAGCCTTCAAAATTAACAGTAGGGATCTTGTGGTCACTGTATACTCCTGTCTTAAGAGCAGATGTGGCACTGTATAGTTTTGGTATTAAGTACTGTCAAGCTTCCTTTCAAGCAGAGAACTATTTATCTACTTAACACAGAACATAGCCAACTTTTGTAAGTTTCATATATTACATTTATTTCAAAATGCTTGGCATTATTAATCCTTTTTATATTGTTAATATAAAGACTCTGCTTCAAAACCTCAAAAACCCAGAAAGTTTATTTTTTTCTCTCTTTTTTGCATTGCATGCACTGATGAACTAGCCTGCTCAGCAAGCATTTAACAGATTAGACACTTGAACATGGTTTCAGGCAATGCTCTCTCATGTTTCTGCGTATTGCCTGATAAACACTTCAAAGTAAACCGCTCATAAATATGAAATGAAAAGCCGAGAAGTCGTTATGCACAGCTTTGAGATACAAATCTCTTTATTCCCCTCTGAAGTGGAGTTTGATTGACATAATGAGTCATAGATCCTGTCCAGGGACACACTGCCTTATCCCCTTTTCCTCAGGAGACAGGGAGTCTTTAAAGAAATCCACTTCAGAACTTTCTGATAGACAGCTACAGAAAAGTTGAACACTACACAAATTTATTATTTTGTATTAATACCTACTTTAACGACTGTGACATATGTCAAAGATTGATTCCAAAGCCACGAACAGGGCCCAGCATCTAAACCTTTCAAAGCAGGCCAAAGCCAAGATGTATATTTTATCTAGTTATCACTCACATGGCAACGCAGGCCTTGGATCTGCAAACAAAGGAAGACTCTTGGAGCCCGGGAGGGCCCTCGCTGAGGTGGGCACCGTGCTCTGCTGCTGCGGGGACCTGCGCGTCCACAGGGCCCCTCTGCGAGCTCAGGGCCCAACAGCTCCATTCCCTGCCGTTCAGGAACAGCTAGTACTAATGGAGCTTCAGGAAGAAACAGGAGAGCCCTTTGGGCTTGGGCTAGTTCGCTGCTGAGCCTCCCAAATTCCCTCTGCTGCCTGCACAGGCAGCTCCCGACTGCAAAACCGCATCTCACCCGTTCCTGGCACAGACCCCTCTGGTGCCGGGCACGTCTCACCTCGGGCAAAGGGGAAAGGGCAGGGGGTCACCCCAAGGAAGTCCACGTTGCCACGACGAGCCTCGTTAAGAAAGAGCATTTATAGGTGCAGACCCCCTGCAGTCATTCTCTACACTGCACAGGTCTGTGCTGTGAAGGAGATTAAGACTTTCATGCGCGAAGGAGCAGTTAAAATCATCTAGCCTGAAAAACCTCTGAAATGCTAATTTGGATACTGCTGTTAACAAATGATACCCATATGAAAACAACAAAAACTATGGCACGTGTAATTGTTGGCCATTGCTATGCCGCAAAATGTCTATTCCACAAAAAGTTGAGCTTTAAGCTACCACAGTGAAACTGCTAATCAGTAGCGCTATAAACAAAATTATGGTGTAATAAATTGCTACCCTACAATGTTATATTCACAATGTGCATTTGTAGTATTTGTGGAGGTTTGTAGAATGAATCCAGCAAATATCTGCCTAAATTGAGATGCAACTTCTGGCACTTTATTTGCTAGCCATACTGTATGTATTAAATTATACATCGTTACTGGCTTTTGTTAGTCTCTACTCCCTATGAAATAACCATACATACAGTATACAAGATCCACCACTCGCAACTTTGCTTTCTTTTGTTAATGGTAGTGCTATTATTGATGTTAGACATGAGCCATTCACGTAATTTATGCAATAAAACATACATCATTGAGATTTAAAAAGCAACAGTAAAAAATTAGCTTAATTTGTGATGTTCAAAATGCAATCAAAACTGTTTTTATTTTGTCATTAAAAATATAAAGGCTGGTATCTATAAAAAAGCATACAGCAAAACTATGAAATGGTGAGATGACTAAATATTAAAAGGACTGAATTCATATTACGTGTAAATAATGAATCATTCCAGCCAAGTTTTGCAGCAAAAGGCTGAAAGGGAGATTTAGAAGCTTAAGACAATGAAAAAGCCACGATGTGGTCTCACCATCCATCTACAAAGAATGTTGCTGCCTCTTCTCAGTTCTCAGTGACTGAGATCACCAAGATGTTGGTTTTTCCTCGGAAACATTTATTGTTAAAAACTTTTACTGCTGTTACTTATTGTTTGCAAATTGCAAACACATTTTGGACCCTGCTCAACATATTGTCAGTACTCTTCCTTCTCTGATTTATATCACCATTCTTATCTTAAATGTCCTTAGCCTGCACCAGCTTTTCTAACTGCTAGTAAGCAATACACATTTACACCAAAATACAAATACATGAATTGCAACAAATTCATGAGCAAAACGGGGAAGGGCAAAAAAGCCAAAAACTAAATCAAAGCTTACGACTACAAACAGGCATTCTCCAATTTTGTGATTTTTTTTATCATGGATTGTCTTTTCTATGTAAATTAAAGATCTTTGCAGCAAATTGCAACTTTTTGTAACTATTTTGAATATTTGTGAGGAATTATTATCATACATACAACTGAGGAATTAAGAGCATGCATCTTGGCACGTACCTGAAAAACTGTCATGCACAAATATTAATTTTAACACATGCATTATTCCAGTGTACTGTTGATAGATTTTCACACTGAAAGGCAAAGGAGGCATCTGAAATATCCTCAATGACTGAAAATCTTCACAAGACCTTCTGCAGCCCTCACAATTCCTAAGCAATTGAATTAATAGTAGACATATGAGTAAAATTAGATACTTCAAAAAAGAACTAGACCCTAAAATAAACAATCCTTTTTGATGATAACTATGCTGGAAATAAAGCATGTTTCTATAAACTGATGTTATTTTAAGAGATTATACCTCTATTACTGAGCTTTCATTACAAGATGTGAAATATTTTGATAGGGCTTCAAGCAGCATTAGGCATTCTGATGAGGTCCAAAAAGCACAGCTGTCAGTCATACCCTTGGCTCTGTCAGTCACTTCAGCGCACTGAAACCAAGTTGTCTCCAGGATAAGTGCTCCTCGGAGATCTGCAGTTGCTGCTTGACCTACAGCTAAAAAGCAAGTGCTTCACTCACTAGGTCTATTAGCCCTTTGACTCCATTCATTCACTAGCTAATACAAATACATTGCTAAAGTGAGTGATAATTCAATTTCTGAAGAGAGAGTGCTAAATTCTTGAAGCCTCTGCTATGACTATCCACGGAGGCTCCAAAACATTCATATAATTAGGTACTAATTATGGAATTGCAGTTAGAAATCTGGTAAGAGCCACTAAGTTTTTAATTTTTTTTCTTTTTCATCTTCCCTCCAAGAATACCCTTTCCTTACTGGAGCATAGCTTCATTTAACGCAGACACTAAATCAGCTATCATCTCTACCTATTTTTATGTAGTTATCTTTGTGCTGGAAATCTGCTCAATAGATCCTCATGTTTCCATTGCTTGTCCATTCTTTCCAGGTTTGACATCAACACAACAGTTTAAACAACTGCTTAATGTTGCTCCTAAAGGAACAAGACTTCCATTAAAACCTGCAGGAGTTAAACAACTTGAAAGAGAGGAAGAAACCCCAGAAAGCTTATGTAGGTACTGTTGAATGCCAGCCTTTCCCTCCATTACCAGAGAGAGCCAACATATATTTAAAATTACCTAAGATGTCCATGGGTAACAAGGAGCCCAGAAAGCATTCTGACATAAAAATCTGGGAATCTGACCTAGCAGTGCATTGCTTGGACATGAAAACTGTAATCTTTTTTCTACTATGTTTAAGATATATCTTGACATCTTCTGATCCAACTCTGGCATTGTGATGAAAATACTATAGACAACTCAAGTGGCCAACCTGGAAGAGGATGTTCCCTTACAATCATGTTAATTATTTTTTTTTTTTTATTCATAAGCAGATAGAGAATACATAGTCAGTTTTGATTCCACCTTTTAAATTTTGTAAATGAGGCATACGTTATTGACTTAGTGGGGCAAACAAATCCACAACATATTTTGAAATCATCTCTACGGACTTCTTTTCCTGCTTAAATCTCATTTTGCCAAGAGAAAAGAATGAATGCTTTTCTGTGTACTATAGCAATTCTAGTTTTACATACTCTAACAGGCCATATCTGTTAGTTCACGCATCTGAATTGAATTGCCTTAAGCTTCACCAGTTTTCAAAAAGAAGACCAAACCCCAAAACACAAACAAGAATGCCACAAAACCCCACAGAAGTCTGAAAAATGTGCAAAGAGGAGCACTTCAGTTTTAATGCTGCTGGTAATGCAGGCATTCATTTTCAGTACACACAGGAGAGCTGCAGCTTAGTCCAAAGCTAAAAATTATTACATTAGCTAAAAATTTCTGATAAATAGTCAGACATTGAACAATGTTGTAACTCAGAGATTATTTGAAATCTGGCAACCAATTGGAATAATACAGTTTTGAAGTCAAACTGAAAAAGTAAGATATATATAACTATATGCACCTCTTTGGTTGCCATTTTCAACAAAGTAAAATATATATATTTCAGTACCCTCAACTCATGAGACAATTATTTTTGGATAAAATTGCTTACTTGGATGACCTGCACTTGCACAGGTTTCTGTGCAATGGCCAACAATAAGCTGAGCTCAACATAACTTGAAGGATGCCTTCAGAAAGCCTGCCTTTCAGTGATGGAAAGCATGATCCTTCCTACACAGTATGCACCGCACTATGCATTTAGTCCTTTGAGAGCTTTCAGGATGAAAAGACTATAGTTATTACTACCATCATTATTATTAATGAAAAATACACATGTAAAATTAGTTTTTGAACACAATGTTTTATAGCCCCTATTTGTCTCTACGGACATACGCCATAATGGCTTTAACAGACCTTTAACACTCACCAACTAATTAATCTTTACACTCAGGACCCAGCACTGAGTTTTATTCAGTAAGGAGCAGAAAATAGCATCTGTGGATTGGGCTTGCAAGGTCCACTGCATGAATAAATTGACAGGCTACAGGAAGAGTCAGTATTAAACAGCCCCTCTCCTCCCCTCAGTACTCCTGTTACAGCCTTCACCAGCCACTGAAGCTTCCCTTCACAAACTTCTTACATACAATTTATTTTTATTTCCTAAAGTGACTCTTTTCAACCTTACAGAGGTGCAGTCTTCCAAATACATTGACACTGATAGAAAAAATATTACAGGGACTAGATATCACTTTAAAATATAACTGCATTTCCGACACAACCAAAGTATGCACCAGCAAATCCAGCTTTCCTATGGAGAGCACAAACGAACCATACAAATTAATAGACCCCAGCAATTCATCAGAAAAACCTTTAGGCTTCCATTTCAAACTCAAACATGTTCTAAATATGAAAAAGCAGGGTGAAAATATTCTGCAAAAAGAAAGCACAAAGAGAAAATACACCATGCAATTTCTTAATAGAATAAATTCAATCTTTACTCCTCTTTAAAAGAATTTTAAAGGTATTGTAAAAGAACAAGCATACAGGGGTAAATTCCCCTCATCTCATTTGCACGATGCAGTTAGAGTCAATATAGCTTACCTGGAGTCTTGCCTTACTTTAGCTATAAAGCCAAGCAACCAGAAAACCACCTTCAGTTATAAAAAATAAAGCGGTATGTGTTTACTAGTCAAGCTTCAGTGGTAGAGATTTCATCAAGATGAAATTATTAAGGATTCTAATTGTTTTTTCTAGTATACCGATAGGTAAACCCTG
Organism: Arenaria interpres; assembly: GCA_013399435.1. Lineage (NCBI taxonomy): Eukaryota > Metazoa > Chordata > Aves > Charadriiformes > Scolopacidae > Arenaria > Arenaria interpres. Next base: position 262,649 of record VXAK01028549.1, read on the forward strand.
GTAACACCATGAAATTCAAGAGCATGATACCTGCTTTATTCTGTTAAGCTAACTTCAAGAATAGCTTACTCCATTTCTTTATAAATGAGATCATATTAGGGAACAAGCCTTGTGAACTGCAGCACAATAAGCAGTGATGACGACAGAACAGCACTCACTCTGAGAGTCAAAAATGACCTCCCCAGACTGTCGCTTTATCAAGAAGGATCACGAATTATTTATCGTATATTCCTTACAACAAAGCATTTCTTTCTCTGTATGCCTACAGAGGTAATATTTGTCAGATCAGCTCTGCTTCCTTTGGAGTTGTTAACCACTTGTTTGGCGAGTGTACTTTTCACAGCAAAAAGCTATTAATTAAATCCCATAGGACTGAAATCTGCACTTATTAATGGTTGGACAGTCCCAAGTAAAGACACATCCACTCCTACACCTCAGTCTCCTCTCCTTCCTCCCCTTGTTTTTCCTCACTTGTTGAAGCACATTTTCAGTTTCCCTCCACAAATTCCACAAAATCCTCCCTATCAATGGGCGATATTCTACTCTCAAGCCACCTCTAACTGATTTCTCAGCCTGAAAAAGGGAAAGGGAGGTGAATCAAGTAGGAAACAAAATCCTCATCTGCCACTGCTTGATCAGTTACAGCTTATGGTTTTATCTCCCCAAATGTTTTCCCATTATAAAACATGAAGGCTAGTAATGCTCTATGGATCCATATATATAAAAAGATGACTTCAAAATTTAATATGAGTTTATCGAGACCCAGCTTTGTGAATTACACTCCTACAAACAAAAAAATACCAAACCTAAACTCATTTCTATTTTATTTGAATCCCATTTAGGTATGACAATATCTGCTATGTTAAGAGATCCTGACAGGAACAACCCAGCTGAAATTGCAAGCACGTGAAGCTGGGAGCTGGCTCTCTTCCCACTTACCTGCAATCCTCTCAAGTGGGGAGGAACGTTACCAAGCTCTCTGTAAAGCTTCACTCCTGCTCTAGAATTAAAATAAACCCTGGCATAAAAAAATACGAAATCCATTCAATTACTTTTTACTCCAATTAACCATTTACTTGAAAGTCACATTTAGGCTAACTTCGTAACTTGCATTAGATTGTGCATAAATTTGAAAAGCAATGTTGTGTAGAAATAGTTGTTTTATGAATCGATATATCACATTTGTCATTAGGACTGAAATAGTCTTAGCCCTGTCCATCAGAGAACTGTAAGCACAAGGAAAATATAATTTCAGCGTAAAAAAACCTGGAAAAAACAGCTGCATGATTCCAGTCTATTGGTCCAGTTCATCAGAAAACACAAATAATGATGCACAACACACCACTTAAAGACATGAAGGGTACGGTTCAAGACAGAAAAGGAAGGGAGCTCAGTATTAAACCAGAAGCCTTGCAAACCTGACATGCAAGATTTAGATTGCTTAGAAGGATGGAATAATCTGAATAAGCCAGCCTGGAAGTCTTAGCTACTTCATTTTTTCCTAAACACTGTAAATATTGCACATGGGACTGCAAAGTATACTGACACAAGCAATATAAGTTGTTACCAACACCAGCATTGCAATGAATCAAGTGACCACAACAGCATCCTTCAAACACAATTTTCCCTCTGCACTTCAACCACAAAAGCAGCCATCGACTAGAATAATGAAAAATCCCTCAGATTTAGACCAAGAGGGTGGCTGAAATATTTGTGCTAGGGCTGCCAAATGTGAAAAGGGCGATATCCATGCCATGTTAAACACTGCTTTCTTTCTTCTCTCGTGATGCCAAGACATCCGTGCTCAGCTCAGGGGCTACATTTTGCCTGCTGCCTTTTCCCAACGGAAAGATGATTTATGATTAGATCTCCTGACACCACAGGACACTAATAAGTAAGAGAGCATTACTGTAATGGAGACTGTGGTAAATTTTCATTTAGAATAGCACTCAGAGAATCAACACAAAATCCTATGTCTGGAAAAGATCCTGCGTAGCGAATACCGGGTTTAGGCAGCAAGGCAAGTGTCGTCTTAAAACCTGCTCAGTCAAGTAGTATTTACATTTTCTGAGGAGTCATCACAGTGAGAAAATGAACATTGATTCACAGTGAAAGACATGGTTATCACTGACTTCTGAAATCGTATTCCCGCTTCTAAGTCAGAGCTAGATGACTCCTAAAATTTTTGGTGAATTCAGCTCATTTTTTCTTCCCTTCTACCTTTAATTTTCTTCTCCTTTAATTTTACTGTTCATCTTCAAGGTGTGAGTCTTCAACTCAGCCTCCACTATTATGTGTCTTGAAGCCTACCTTTCCCATTTCTTTGACTGTCTTTTGTTCTCCCCAATCCAGCAGTGTCAGACTTTTTTATTAAATAAATTATATTAATAAAGCTGTCAAACCGCTTGAACATGAGTAATTCCTATGTTAATAAAACCCAGTAAAAGCATGTCTTTGACTTCACCTTCATATTTTTAAAATTCTATTTTGTAACAACAAATAAAGCACTCCTAGCTTTATTTTTCTAAATTATTATTACATTTCTGTGATGGATAAAGGCAATATGTATTTGCCAGAAACACCAGAAAATTAGATGAAGCCAAGGCATATGGAAGTGAAATTCTCCCTTGTGATGGATGGCTTGAAGTTTCACTAATCAGAGAATTTTGCTTAGAATCAAAATAATTTTTGATTAGTTAAAAATACATGCTACATAGCCAATAGATAAGGAAGAAAAAAATCAACAGTGAAAATATTAGCTAATATAAATAAAAATGGATTACTAATCTAAGTGCAAAGATTTTTTTTTCCTTTTTCTGCTCACAATGTTATTCATGCCCCTAAGCAACACACTTAATCTGTTTTCTCACGCACTTTGTCTGTAAAATGGGAATGAACCAACATAATTTATCCCAATGGTATACTATATGAGTTAGTGTAAGAGAAAAAATAACAAAATCCAAACATCTCATAATTATTTAAATAGGATTTGGTACCTCAGGATGACATATATAATCTTAGCTTTTGTTCTCTCATAGGAGAAAACCTATGAATTACTTAAAATGTATACATTTTTCACTCTTAAGTATTCAGCTGAGTATTTGTCTTCTTCCACTTCATCATTTTCAGGTACATAAAAGATGAAATAGATGCATTTCAAGTTGTTTTCCTTGGACTTTAAATCTCAGTTAACTCTTCTCATTTACCACCTTTCACCACAAATTAACATGCACATCAAGACAAGCTCATTATCATTTAGAGACCTGTTAAAAAGACGAAAAAAGAACTGCACCTTAAAGTGCCCTGGATTATCTACTGGTTAATAAAATCAGTACTGCATAATTTTATAGTTCATAATAATCAGTTTGCTTTTCTTCCTTTCTAATCAAAAAGTTCTGAAAGAAAAATTTACATTCTAAGTAAATAAATGCTCATTGTTGGAAAGTACCATCATATTTGTTTTCTGAAGGAAAGAATGATGTCTACATAAAACACATAATAAACACAATTATATAACTAAAACTGTGATACGACTATTTTGGTGTTTCTAAATACAGTACTTTGGGGAATTGTAGTTGAAATATTACTCTTAGCATGTAACAATACTATTTCAGAGAAAAATCTCATCTGCATCTTACACATCTATATAAAAGTTCCATTAATAATACATTTCAAACATTGGTACACTACATAGGAGAATAAGATATTACATTCTTCTGGAACAAACAAAACCAAGCCTAGCATATGACTGTAGCGCTTCCATGAAATTTCACTTCAGATTAGCAGAGTGACAGTTGCTTTATACGCAACCGTGACGCAGGAGAACCGCAAGGTGAGCAGAGCATTCTAACACATGAAAAATAGTGGTGGCCAAACAGTCACAAAATCATTGGAAGCAAACATTAATGACGTCATAATGAAAACCGTAAAAATTAAAATGGCTGCTTTTTAGAACGAACTCAGATATACCTCAGCTATTAATTAGTAAAAGTTAGAAAAATAAAGAAAAAGGCGGCAGCGTTCTAGCTACAGGCCCTGCAGCAGTGCAGGGTTTCAAGCTCTGAAATAGTCTCACTGAGTTCAGTCACAGCCGTGACTGTGGGGAAAAAAAGACTTAGGTGGGGAAAGATGGTATCACAGGAGCAATTCAAAATGCAGAGAAGCCAATGCAAACACTGCCTGGTGAGTTCAGCATTGCCTGAGCTTCAGATGAGCACCTAATAACGCACCACGCACTAACTCTGCCTCCAACACGCTCAGTTGGTATATATTTTGGTCTCAGTATTATATTAATTCAAATCTGCACTGAAGTTTTCTAAAAACATCTTTAAACACATTCTTCAGACATTGCTGAGTTTGGTGAATAGAAAGCAAAAATGGCCACTGACCAGTACAATCCTCCACTCCTAACAGCACTCTCATAAAATTAATTTTTATGTTGCTTATAACTATATGTAAATTCATACTGTATTTTTAAACGCATATGGAAATGTAAACAACAAATAAAAAAACCTAAACCGTGTAAAGGGCGTCAAGAGATCACAGAAATTCTTATCCTGCTAAAGAACATCCTTCCAGATCATAAAGTCTTTTAAAAAAGGGACTGAACCTTTGAGGTTGATAAAACACAGTGACAAAATATTGATATAAAAATATATACAGCATTTTGATTACTTATTGTTTTGTGATCTTTTGTCTTATTTATTCCATTTTTCTTTTTCCAGTCTCCACTTTACTTTTTGAACAAAATTGCTTTTGAAAGTCTTACTATGGTTTGTTCTGGAAAACAGTCAAAAAAATCTCCAAATAATACTAACATCACGGTCTTTTCAACTGTCAGGAGGATGTGTTGAAACTTCATCTGGCTACAAAACCAAAACACTTGTCTTCAAATTGGCATTCCCCCAATGAGCAACTTTAGCAGATCAACTAGTACCTTCAGAGCATTTTAATGCATTGGGATTTTAGCGTGCCACTTACTAGCCTAGCACTCTTAGCTGTATCTATCCTAGAAAAGAAACACACAGTGACTTGGAAAATGGAATCATCATATCTAGTTCATAATATTTTGGTATTTTAACTCAATTTTCTGTAATATTAATATATTATTGTTTGACAAAAACTAGAAAAAACACATAGTGCCAGTAGAACATTTGATTCAGTTCAACAGGTGAGGATTCCTCCTGAATTCACAGAATGGTTTGGGTTGGAAGGGACCTTAAAGATAATCTGGTTCAAACCCCTCTGCCTTAGGCAGGGACACCTCCCACCAGACCAGGTTGCTCCAAGCCCCATCCAGCCTGGCCTTGAACCCCTCCAGGGATGGGGCAGCCACAGCTTCTCTGGGCAACCTGTTCCAGTGCCTCAGCACCCTCACAGCAAAGAATTTCTTCCCCAGATCTCATCTAAATCTCCCCTCTTTCAGTTTAAAACCGTTTCTCCCTCATCCTATCACTCCACTCTCTAATAAAGAATCCCTCCCCAAAATTCATGCAGAGTTAATAAAGCAGGCTTATTTTTCTGAGCTGTTTAGTTAAGTGGAAGTGCTTTCCAAGAGCCAGCAACCACTCTCCTGTCCTACAGCTGATGCTGAGGTCCCCTGCCACTCACAACTGCAAACTGGTCTCACACCTGACCCCATGGGCTGTGGATTTTGGGCAAGTCTTGTGCCTCATCCCTCCTCTCTCAGATCCCGCTTCATCTGGTTCCCGTCTGTTAGAGCATTCCTGCACTTATAGGCAAAGCCTGCTATGTTAAAACTATGTTTTATTGTGACAATTGTATGTTTAACATAGGGTTACTTTGAAATCTTGCACATTAGGTATCCCATACAAATATGGACTTCACTATCACTGCATTTCAGAGCAAGTCCTAGTTATGCCATTGATTTTTCCTCCACTCAGTCTGTGGTTTTGAAACATTAAACAACAACTATATGGCAATATGAATTTAAGAGGCTTTTTCCCTCAAGAGTTGAGATAGTATTTATATTTGTAGCTTAAATACTTCTTAAAAGACACAACTGAACTTGGGAATTGCTAAAAAGGCTCTGTACCAGAAGACACATTCTTAAGGTTTTAGGAAATACATTTTGCACTATTTTTTCCCCCAAAATTAACACAAAAAGCCAAACGACAATTTAAGAGAGCTGGCAGCAACATCATTTTAAGAAGTTCATTAGCTCTTGTTAAATTAGAAACTCACAAGCTGTAGAAGAAAGGAAGGAATGCTACAATGCAGTTCAGTCACATCATCTTCAGGTAAATAAAGCCAACCACATACATTTCAGCCATCCTAAAGTATCAGTTGTGCCACATGCACTAAGCAAAAAGGGCAGAGAAAGAATTAGAAGTATGAATACCAATTATATTTGCTCATGACTTCTTCCGGGCTTGGTCCACGGAAACCCCTGGGAACACACCCTCCCCTTCTGCCCTTCTCCTGACATGATCTGATAGGGGTTCCCAGGTTGCAGAATACATGAGCTGTTTTCCTGGCTTCCCCTTCCCGAAATGGAAACATATTGCAGATAACAGAAGAGGATCCAACAGGAGCATGAAGGTAAGGGGGTTACAGAAGCATTTGCCTGTGCTGCTAAAAGCATGTATGTCTCTGATGAGCTTCAGGGTACTGTCTCCAGCTACAGCCGTGCTACTGCCTGCCCATAGATCTATTTTACTGTTGTCCACGGCGATTATATCACGCAGGCAAAAAGCAAACCCCAATCTTGTATCATCACCACCAGCTGATGTTTCCAAGCTCTGCAGAGCAATGCCCACTGATATCATCTTACACATACTTTTCCTGTTACCTCTTTCCAGGTTATTCTGCAAAGCTGTATTTCCAGTTCTTTCCATGGTTGGGATGGCCCCTTTCCTACTTTATTGATAAGACTCTCCAGATCAGAGCTAGTTCCAAAAATTCTGCTTAATGCTTTTTCTTCTTGCTGCTTCTGCCCTGAGTTAGCACCCAGAAGTCCATACTGGTACTTTTCTTTGTTTATCCCGATGTCAGCGTTGCTCCTGGCTAGCCTTATTCATCTTCTCTTTATCTTGGTAACTCTCTGGTGTATCAATCCTCATGTCTCAAAATTTACCTTGCATTTTCCACACTGAAGATACTGCCACCTCATTTACCTTCACTAGAATTTTTTTTTTGCTGGGTTTTTAAAAACCTTTATTGACCAGTATCATTCTACACAGGTTAGAAGCCCTTAAGAAAGGACAACCAGCATAATGAAATCACTTAAATGATTGGTGAATGCAGAGAAAAAAACAAACAAAAACCAAACAAAATCCAAAAATGCATTCAAAATATTTTGCCAAGGATCTAAGATTCTTGCAAAGAATTCCTTGAGAGAAAAAAGAACTAGCAAATTTGACAGACACACTCTACCACCTGCATATCCAAAAATATCTACAGATTTCAGCAGAAATATAAAACTTCAAGCATAACAGTCTCCTTGACAGCAAGACAAGAAGCCACTTTCCACAAGTGCCCTCTCTCCCCTCATCTGCATTTCAGATTACGCTGTATGTTAATTTACAACCTCAAGTCATCAGAAATTTAAGACAGTCCGTACAAAGATGTTTTTAAGTGGAACAGGAGGAAGCTAAATGATAAAGATACACAGTTTGTCCTCCTACGCAAGAGGGTCTTCTTATTACTTTAGCTGCTCCAATTGCTAACAGATTTGCTTTGGGTCTTTTGGGGGGGAGGTTTGTGGCTGCCAAAGATCATATGCAGAACTAAACCCCAATACTCTCTTCTCGGAGCTGCTAACAACAGAAAAATATCTTTTAATAAAAGGGCTGTAGGAAGGTAAAGTTTGTGCAGAGATTTAGCTCAAAGTCACCCTCTGTCTTGAAAGTTGAAGTGATAAAGGCCTTTTAGATATGTCATCTCTGTAGGGGAGAATTTCTCTTATGTGAGCAATCAATAAGTGAAATGCTTTTTTTAAACATCTCATTACATATGAGCAAGATTAACTTAAATGGAACAATTTAGCATTTCTTCAGGCATATTGTATAAGCATAGCTCTAAGCAAATTATACTGCTGGACCTAATGTAGGCTTTAAACTACTAATACCTATGAGTCTGTTTCCTTGCTAAATAGTCATGTGACCTCCAGAAACAAAGATTTCAATTCTTATTCTGAAAAACAGTAATGTAAACATGGCCAGGGACTTAATTTATTCAACTGTTTTGTGGAAATTTACTGTGCATTTCTGTAACAGCATTTTTTTGATATGCTACCGTATCTTCTCTCTCTTGCAGAATGTTATTTAAGTCACTTGAACAGGATCTAAGGTAAATCTCTATCAATTAGAGCCATTTGTTTGATGTTTGCACATTCCTGGTGCGAATACAAGTACAGAAGTCTTTCCCATGCCTGACAAATACTCACTACTGTAATTTCTCTGTTATATGGAACGTATAAAGAGAAAGGGGGGGGGGGAGAGAGAAAGAGAGTGAGAGTATCAACTTCACCCTCTCCAACTGCAGCTTAAACAGTAAGGATACAAAAACAGTGATGCTGGGGTAATTAAATAATTCTTAGAATAGCATTCAAAAGCACTGTATGTTAGGAAAATCATAATTTTCAGGAAAACAGATCTGAATCTAAATTAAAATCCTATTCTCCAAATCCACTACTCCACAGCTGAAGAACTGAGCAAATTGATACTTTTGATTCAATAACTGAATCAGTACTGTTAAACCATATTTGTATATTTAACAACACAATATTACCACTGTGAAAATCACCTCTTAATTTTGGGTTTCTTTAATCTGCCAAGTCATTCTATTTATTCTAAGTTCTTCCTGTGTTCAGATACCCCATCCTGTTCTACAGACAATCATCGTATTTTGGAATGCCAAAGTTGCTGTTTTATCAGTATCACACCTATATGCTAAGAGGATCAGTCATCACACTTCTGAATTGTTTTGTGGTTTTTTTTTTTTTGGTATACAGCATCTTAAACTAGATACAAAGATCCTCAAGCAGTAAAAGAGATATTGGAGAAAAACTGGATAAATCCCACCCCGTTATGGTTTTGCAAGCTGTAGAAGTAATGAGGAAACACACAGATCAGCAGAAAATTCACTCTAAAACAACACTTCAGAGGAATTTCACTAACAAGGACTGTTCTGCCTGGCGAAGTGATATCCTCAAAGAAAACCCCAAACCACCTCACAGCAAACCCCCTGCGTGGGATAGGTATACTCAGATCGAGGTGTAACATTGTTACGCTGTCAAAAAAATGAAGGAAGAAGATGAATTCAAGAGACTGAATTTAAGATGGAAGAGTCTGTCATGCAATAACAGCTTATAGGAGTTACAAAGCCGACATATAAACACAGAAAGCAAAGCTGACATATTTGATAACCACAAAGCCTGCTTATTCCAAATATACTCTCAATTACAGTCATTCTGGATTACACAAAATGAAAAAACAAGTTCAGTGAAGTGCAGTATTACAATGCTCATCTCAGTTTCTATGCCGTCAAGCTCCCAAAGCTTCCCTAGACGTAGCGGAGTCTCCCCAACCTCCCTCCCGGGGAAGCACTCGTAGTAAGAGAAGGCAGTTTCGCAGCTTCCCACCCCGGGACACAGCCCACCCTGCACTCATCCTGGGGGCACCGCGACAACACGGGATACAGGTCACGGCAGCTGCTTCTGCCTTGAAGCTGAACGTCATCATGGAAGGCAGATGTTTTCTTTAAGGGTCAGTTCTAAAACCCAAACTAAGCCTTACCTGCGCGACACTGTCTCTTAAAAGCAGACACTTGTGGATAGTGGACTTTTTCAAAAAGACCTTAATATATTAAGCCAGCACCTCATCTGTGCTGCTTTCTTGCAATTACCCCAGAATAGCCAATGCACAGTAACAAAAGCTTCATTACAGTGTGTTAATAGTAAAAAAGAGCACAAAGGTTCATTTTACTTCAGAAACGGTAGAGAAACGGGCAAACACAGATGAGAGATTGTTGCACTGAGTCAACAAGAGAGAATCACATAACTGAAGTACTGAAGACATCTAAAGCCACAATCTGTTGTGTACACAGTGATTTCAGAGAGCAAATAGCATTTCATTTTTCTATGCTGTGTTTTGGTTGAATCGTCCACAGTTGAAGAATCCTGAATATAAGTACAGGATTTTAGTCCTCTATCAATACTAGATAATATATAATTCTAAGTCCCTCAAAATTAATGTTCTTTCTTCTAATTAGACTGCTGCTAGATCTGTAGGCAGTCTTATAAACCACTTTTACCTTATTTCAATTTTTCATTATGAAAATTATAACTGTTCATTAACTTTGGAAGACACAGAATTACAGCTGTGATATATCATTCCTCGTATTATTAACAATCTACTTTATAAATTCAGTGCTTGAAGCAGATATTGTTAATGTCTTACGAGTTTTATTTTTGTAGGTTTTTTTTTTTAAAAAAAAAACACCTTAATAGGAGCACACACACTTAGTTTCCTATCCTTATAGAAAATTTTCTTCACTATAAAATCACTGTCATGATTTTAAAATCAGTGACAAAACATAATTGTACCAAATTTAGCAGACTCATTAGAAAATAAAACCCAAAACAAGAAGCCACCCAACTAATACTTCCCTCCCCATCATCTTCAACTTTTTGCTCAGATTAGTTAAACAAGAATGATGTCCAGACTATCACTTTTTGTTTAGTAAACTTTTAGAATATTGTGAATAATTTTCATCAAAGGTAATAGTTTCCCACAGAGATTAAGCACCGTTGTAACTTTGCTTCATTATTGTTCAAATGCCTATCCTGGGGATAGAAAAACTCTAAGAGACAACTGGATATTGCCATGAAATCAAATGAAACATTACTTACAAAAACTTTATTTTGGCCCTGTAATTTCATACTTTTAAATATTAATATTACATCTATGTGATCTTAAAGTGATTTTAATATGTGATCTTAAGTGCATTCTTAAAACACAGTATTCTACTGGAAATAATTTCAAAAAGCTAGAATGCTGTGCAAGACCAGTTACTACAGAATGGGCCATTTGCTTGGAGGAGGAACATTTATGCAGTTTGTTCTACATGATGGTCTTTTTTGTAAAAATTTTATTTTTTAAATTTTCAGACTTAACTTTGTCTCTGGCTTAAGTAGAAAAACCTAAAACACTGGTAACTTTTGCTTTAATACTTATACAAACTGAATTAATTAATGTATTTGAGAAGACAGAGTTGTACTGAACACAGTCATCCTGCAGCTGAGCACATACTGTTTCATATAATCAAAATTTAAACGTAGTTCTAGCCAGCAGTCAGCACACAATTTCTAATTTCTAGGTAAAAACTGATCAAATGCTATCCAAATTTTTCACATGGAACACTGGAAAAAATATATGTCTGATGTCGGGTATTTGTTTAAATTTTCTTGACATTAGACATTTCTTTACATTCTACAAGAAAAACAGAGCTAATTAGCATTATCAAACACAATGGTAGTCACACAGAGCTCAGAGAACAGAATCATAAGCAAGAGAACAGACACTGCTTCCAGTGTTATGGGAAGAACATTTTCAAATGTCAAATTCAGTTTGTAACATCCAGGTTTTGACCAAAGTTTAGAAAATAGCCTAGTTCTTAACTACTGTGTTTTCATTAGCACTTCTTTAGACTGGTAATTCCTCCCACCATTTTCGGGACTTGGTAAAACTTCGCTAAAATGAAATCTCCTACTTTTCAGTGTATTAAGAAACAACAGAGAATTAGATTGAGTTTTCTTATAACCTTTCTGCATCCATTTTAACAAGGTTCTGTCACACACACACACAAACATCTGAGACCCATGCAATATCCTGTATAAGAAACAGCATTCCTCAGAGAAGCTTTTTCTCCAAGCAGTTTTAAAAGATATCTTTTGATTCAGAATTAAACAGGATGTAGTGATTGCCACCAGCAGAGGAGTAGGAATCACAAACAGCTATAACCCAAATATTCTAAGGAAATGTAAGCAAGTAATTACAAATAAAACTGCTTACATTCATGCAACTTGTTTGGCAACAGCAGTATACCATAAGGAAAGCTGCTACAATTCATAACAGCATCTTGTAATAAAACAGCTTTATGCATCCCTCTCAAACTGTTTAGTGCTCAAATCTCATCAGATGGCTGAGTAAGCATTACACTTCGGGACAGTAAATCTCTGTTTCCAATATGGTCTACATTCACAGACATGTACTTTCGCATTCACTGTAAAACACTTCCAGCTAAGCACTCATATAAAAAAACAGCAATATATAAAAATATCTGCATGTTATTTTGTCTAGTCAGCTATCTAGACTCTGAAAAAACTGAGGAACCTTGAAGGACCAGCAGCTCAACAAGAACTGACTGCTACGAGAAAAAGCTTATTTGAAGTCTGGCTTTAGAAACATGAAAGTAGTATGAAAGGGCTATCTTTATACATGCCATCGTCTCTTCAACATGTCTTTATCTACATCAGAGGCACATACAGCATTGCTATGGTACATTTTGCTTCCTTTAGAGAAAAAGTAAAAAGATACAATAGGGTTTAGAAACGAGCAACAAATCTGATTTCATGACAGAAGATGATAGTATACAGGCAGATGCTTTGAAGAGCCCTACCTAGATAGATAGATAGATAAAGCGCATAGAAAAGACAACTGTCTTAACTGCAGCACCTAATTGAATCTGTAAAGAAAAATCACTGGGTATTATGGGTGTTCCAATGAAACGGAAAAGGGCATCACCAGACCCAATTGCTAGCAACTGAAGCCAGTTTCCAAAATCCAAAAAGAAGCTGGCATCTGCTTTTAACGTGGAGGCCCACATCCCTGAGATGCTGCCTGCCAGTGGAAACAATGGATTTTCTGCCTATTGACGTTTTCAAGACTCCAGAACGTGCTTCATTCAAGGACAGATTACTGGGATCAATGTAGAAATAATCTGATGAAAGTTAATGAGCAACTGGATAGCAGGGCAAACAAGATAACTGGTAGACCTTCAGACCTTAAACTGTGAATCCAGAGACAAATAATATAAACCAAACAGAATAAATAAAAAATACTGGGCCCTGCTTACAGAATTATACTTGCTTCTCATTTACTTTTCTACTAATTTTGACTCCCATTTATGGGCTTTAAGTGAATTGGTCATCAGCACTTTGACTCAACACCAAAACATCCATGGTTCTCTATGGAAGAAAATGAGTTTTCGGTGGTGTTTTTGTTTGTTTGTTTAAAAGTTTCCTTATGTTTTTCTTACTAAGTAAACTGCGTGTATATGGTCCAGTCAAAATATTTGAAAATATAAAAATCACAAAGTCCATTTGAGGTATAAGGAGAACAAACAGGGACAAGAATACAAATATGAACATAGCAATCATCACTACAGATCAACCAGTTGTTCACTGCATCTAGAATTTATTTCCCAACAACAGTAAGATATTTCCAAAGAACATGGGGGAAAAAAACTAAGACGTAAAAGACAATTACAGAATAAACACCTAAAACCTGTTCCCAATGCATTTGAGCTGGAAGCTTTAACCCAGAAATATATAGATGTCTAATGCTTTCCTACTTTTCCTGAAGATGCAGACCTTAAACAGCTGGTATCAGAGAGTTCAACAGTGTATAAATCAAACTAAATGTGTTTAGTCGCTTTAGAATTTATGGATTTCCATTTTATTTAAATATTTCTTTCTTCCTGTATTATGAGAAAGAGGAGGAGAAGCATATGGCCAAGTTTTTCTTTACCAGAAAACAAGCTTTAGAGGGGTTCCTAAGTTCACAGTAGAAACAAAAAAATATTCAGTAATGCATATTGGACTGGACTACTTGACTTCTAAAGACTAATTTTCTGGTACATGCCTAGGATGCACGGACAAAGATGCCCAATTCAAACCTCGATCAAGCATAAAAGCTTTTTAAATTTGAGATTTTCATGGTAATAGGTGTATTAGAAAACCATTTGAGTCTCTTCTTTTTATCAGTTTGAGAACATTCACAAGTAATCAGCCTCCTTTCCAAACTCTCCTAGCTGGAAAACACACCATAAGAAAATATCCATGTTAAACTGCAGATGCTTCTGAATACAAGAATCCAGAGAAGGTGGAATATTTGCAGAATTTGCACTAGTTAGCCATTTTTCTTAGCAGGATTAATCACGAAATAAGTATTTTCATTTAGAATACCTTATTTTAAAAAGAAAAATATTATTTCATCTCCTTAGAGTATATTATTTCCCTTTACAATGGATTTTAATATGAGAAAGGGCACGGATGGCTCCACACAGATGTGCCTAAATATTACAAACTTCTTAGAAGAGAGTGTGCACATGTGTGTATGAGAAAATGGAGAAGGATTTATAGGATCAAAAATTATTATTTTCAGTATCCGAAGTCTTAGATTTCTATTACATAGCTGAGCAAAGGGATGAGGAGAAAAAAGTATACAAAGAGTAAGTTTTCTTCAACATTCAGTTAGGCCCTGGCATTATAAGGCGAGCAAACCCCACTTCTCTATTTTGAAGCACAAGATCTTTTTGCTTGATACAAATTTGCAACTATAAAGTATAGAAAGCATAATTCCCATTAATTTTGAAGAGCTTTTAAAGAGGTATTTGCATTAAAATGGTTACTAAGCTATTCTAAAGTAGATGTAAGGATTTTAAAAATTTCTTTTATTCACAGTGTGTGCTAACTACATGAGCTGATAATGTCTACTTTTTAGAAGTTGTCCTTTTATATCTAGTTTACATAATGTTCATGCAACTTTGTAAATGGCTTAAAAAAACCCACAAAAAACCAAACCTGGTTTAACTTAATCATCAACTAATGAGGAGTCCAGTATAGCAGCAGTAAAAAAAAGCAGAAGCTATTTTTGAAAGCTAAATAACATTTTAGAAAAAAGGGAACATAAGTCTATACTTACCTATATATTTGCATTGGAAATCCCTGCATTCTGATTCTCTAATTTAAACTGTAAACAAATGCTGTTTTTTAATAATGATCACTAGAGAGAAACTTCCAAGAATAAAAAATTATTCCCCAAGAGAAACTGTGTGCATACACATAATTCGTATTATATCTTTCTGTTTGTTGTTTATTCTACAAATACATGTTAATATTAGAATATATGTGTTTTTCAGCACTGGTCATATTAATTATTACTGGAGTCCTCTGTCAGCATCATAGCTTCTCTGTGTGAAGATTCAAAAGACAGTACTTTATTGAACTCCAACTTCATCTTTATTATGCTCTCCCAGAGCAAGATTCCTGATAATACTTCAATTGATTATATTGTGTATTTAGCTTGCTAGTTGATTACATTCTTTCCACCGCACTGACATTTTAAATACTTCAACATGCTGTACTGCAATGGCCACCTCTGAATTGCCAGGCTGGAACACCTCTCCTGTCCTTCAGTATCTGCCCCCTGAGAGGAGGACTCCTAACAGCCAGGATGCTGATCCAGAAGCTGGCTCAACTAGCCCAGTCGGTAAAAGAGGAAGAGCTACACCTTCATTCCACAAGTCCCTGTTGGACTGTCCAGCTTCTCAACATTAGTTCCAGCAGGTCTGAGCAACCAACCCCACCCAGCAAATGAAGTCACAGCATAGGAAGAGATATAAAATGGTGAAAAGCCAAGAAAGGAGGATGGAAAGTAAGAGACTATCAGAACTGACTTACTACAAATCAGGGAGCTTGCTGCTCAAGAAAGATTGGGGGGGGGAGGAACAAAAACCCCCCAAACCACAAAAACCCAAACCACAAAAGAGCAAGAGAAAATGATTTCTGCCTATGTACTTGGAAATATCCTGAAGATTGAGAGTCTACGCCAGGATGTTTCCCTGAAAAGCCACTTCTAAAGAGAATTTTTACTGATTTTATATTATTGTGACTCAGATGTATTACACAAGAAGTTTTAGTTTCAATCCTATTTATCAGCAGATGTTAATATTACAGCTCCAAAGACCACTTGACTGATGCTAGAGTATAAATGAGAGGAGGCATGTTAGATTTTGGGTTAGACTTTCTTAACATTTTCCTTTCTTAAAAGCATATTTGGGGATGTGTGCTACAAAGGTTTATCCTTTTATAAAGGTTTATCCTTTTATTTATTTGCTAGTCTAGTAATGCTGCTACATAACTCCATTATTAACAATATCAACACAGATGAAAGCACAGATGAAAAGTGCTTTCATGTTTTTAAATCACTTATAACAATAAGAACCATATAATCTTTTATGATTTGGGGAAGGAGATGGTAGGGGAGGCGTTTTTTTATTCAATATCTTTGCTTTAT
>VXAK01028549.1:278975-315427 GCA_013399435.1 Arenaria interpres
TTATTCAATATCTTTGCTTTATTAAATAAAGTATATATATATATATAAAAATATTAAGTTTTATTTCTGAATAATGCCATGCTTCCCAGAAAACAGGAATTGAATGCAGCTGCCTCACCTTGATAAATATTTTACACTGGGACTGCGCATCTCTTGGGTAACCATCTTGATTCAACAGCAGTGCTAGCTACAGGTGTGTACCACTTCTAACCGGAGATTTGCCTTGAGGCCTCCTTCCCCACACAACCTGCCCCACATCTGATCCCACCTCAAGGGCTTCTCCTGAAGCTTCTGCCTTGGCCTCGGCCTCTGGTTTTGTTTGATTATGTGAAGTGTACGGATAAACCGAAAAGCAACATATTGCGGAATGCCACTCAAAACCTAGCACGGCAAATAGGAATGTGCTCCCGTTCTAACCAGGATACAAGAAAAAGTTTGATTTATTGTCTCTACTCCAAATCTATCTGTCGAACATTTAATTTTCAAAAGGTCACAGGTTCTGGAAAGAAATATTAAAACTAAAATAAGTCAAACTCAGTTGGATTTGGAAGGGGTACACTCAATTGAGCCCAAAAGTTGAGTACGACTCGAGTCTGATGACAAGACTACCATAATCTCACCTTGGTGTTACCGGGAATATAAGCAGCGACAAAGCGGACCTTTGACAGCAGCTCTCCCCTCTGAACAGCAGCACAGCAGGTGGTGCTCAACACACAACACCCGACCACAAGAACTTGAAATCTGAAGAAGCTTAGTGACTCTCATGAAATGTTATGACTGCAGTGAGGGTCAATGTCTTCCAGACTTCAAATGTCTCCCAGTAAATTATTTCATGACAGATTCATGATGTGAAGAAGAACAAGAAAAGAAAGCAACAATTGTTTTCCTCACCCATCAGAGCTGCTCTAGAGTAGGCTGCAAAAACCAAAAAGTTGATTCATCAAACTGGTTTGGGTTGCTTTGGGTTTGGGGTTTTGGCTTTTTGTTTGGTTTTGGGTTTTTTTTAATTGATATTTTTCTTTTTTCTTCAAGAAAACTATTCAATATATACGGGGAAAAGATGCAGTACACAATACCCCAGAGATGACAAGTAGTACGGCACAGTAACACAACTCCATGGGAAAGAAAACTGAGTGCATTACACTTCCCAAGCGCCTCTCTCTGAGAATTCTTCTGCAATAACTTAATTTTCTATTTGATGTTTATAAAAATATTGGGCAATCTTCAGGGACACT
Source organism: Arenaria interpres (assembly GCA_013399435.1). NCBI lineage: Eukaryota > Metazoa > Chordata > Aves > Charadriiformes > Scolopacidae > Arenaria > Arenaria interpres. The sequence goes on from VXAK01028549.1 coordinate 280,211, forward strand.
ATAAGGGATTTATTATAATCGTTGTCACTACTCTTTTCTCACTCCTGTTAACAGACCTATAGTGTTGAACAGGATACAAAAAGCACATTTTTAAGTAGAAAAGAATAAAAAGGAATTTGAGCTGACATACAGAGAGGTACTGGTTGCTGTTCTTTACTGCAATCATCTTGCCATACAAAAAGAGATGCCGTGACATATACAAAACAATTTGTGGTAAAAACAATCAAAATATTTTAGAAAACTGCTAGGTCCAGTTTAATATGATTGTGATTTTTAGACTTATTTTTAATAACTTCAATCATATGTTTTAGTTGTTCTAACATTTCAAAGCAGAGACTTACTGCTAAACCAGATCTGACCTGAGAATGAGAAAGCAGTCAATTCCCTCTAACTGTTGGCTAATAAATTTTGCATCAGCTGAAGCCTGGCATTTGGCTCAGGCAGAAATACAAAATCCATGAGCTACGAATGGCAAGTGAGGAACTCTGGAATAGCAAGGTTTGAACCGCCTCTTTGAAACCCAGTTTAAAACTCTAACAGCTTAGTAGAATGTTCTTTTAAGCGGAATCTGGTTACAAAGTTTACTTGAAGAAAAGCTGCCTTTCATAAAGAAAATTTTTCCAAAATCCCCATTTTTTGCCTCTAAGGACATCTACCATCACCATACTTGGTCAGCAGATGAAGTCAGAAAGAAGGTGGGGGTTTTTTGTTTGTTTTTTTTAAAAAAAAAGATAAAGTTTGTTAATTGGTTCTCTTTGCTGGAAAAATACATGGCATATAGAGAAATTTACGTATTACCACAGGATTGTAAAATATTCCAAATATTCAGAGGTGTCAGAGCTACTTTAAGCTTTTGATGTATCCTAGCAGAAAAGATTCTATTCATCTTAAAATACAGTATTCAAAAACCAGTCCTCAACTTTAAATAAAACTTGTAATGTTTGAGTGCTCACTCAGATCCACTGAAGAACTGTATTGTTCAGATTGATTGAATAATGAATATCCAGTGCAGGTATTGAATTACAAATACATTTCTATCATGGTAGGGAAAATCTAAGACAAAATAATAGCTCAAGCATGCATTGGACTTGTCATTCTAGCCCAGAATCTGAACACCTGGTTTGGAAGATGATCAGAAAATAAGCTTGACACAAAAATACTAAACCTATTCTGAATTTCTTTGTACAAATATTATTACTGATATGTTAAAAACAGACTTTAAAAGGGGAATTTTATTACTTAGAAATACTACAGGTAAACACCTTAGGAAAAATATAGTAGAAGTAATGCCAGACAAAGGTGCTTCAGGCAATACACAGTCACGTCATCATTTGTGCCTTTATACCAAAACTTCCAAATGCCACACCAGAAAGTAGCATCTACAACAAAAAGGAACTTTTTTTGGTATAGGCATATTTGCCAATGATCAGCACAAAAAGCTTATTTCAAAACATGCAAACAGTGACAAAGTTTTTAAGTTGTATTCTCAGAGCTAAACTTCCACCAACATTCAATTTTCCTATCAAATGCCTTATTCACTCTAGCTTAGAGCGGTATTTATACTTCGGAGATGTGCTTCTTCTTGAAGAATGAGACAAGTCAGAAAAGGAGAACAATAAAATACTAAAGCAAACCAAGAAGATCTGTTTCAGACTTCTGAGCTCTGAATATTGTTTTTGTTATTAGCGTTTCACTGTTGAACCATCATAAACAAAAATGAAAATAGTACAACTTGGTCTTACGCTTAACAGATTTTCAAAACCGAGTAACGTATGATGAAGCAGCGGCTAAAAACAACGACTTGGAGCAGTTCCAGGGCCATGGTTAAACCAGACACTTTTCAAGAAGTCAATTGCATATAGTTTTACCAAGAGAAGAGACAAAATATTGAGGAAAATATCTACAATTGCTTAAAAAAATATGTGAAGCTTTTTTATAATAGAAGAATTAAAAAAAAATCTCTAAAGACTATTTATTTTAAGCATGTTTATTTCCTACAGAATTTAATCCCATCAAAACACCCACTCAAATTTAGAATAAATTTACATGTATAAATTCCTAGATGTCTGCAGCTGGAAACCGCACGCTTAAGACGTAATGAACAGTATTTCCTGCTATATGAACCAAATTTTTATCCATTTAGTATTAATGTAGGAAGTGGCAACAGGTACCAAGTCTTAAACTAGATCTACTGGCCACATTAAGTCAAATTTCATGTCAGTAGAGGAACTGTACAATCAGAAAATATCAAGCTTTCAAATACAAAGAATCATCATACAGTCTTACATCCTCAAGAAATTTGCATTCTAAACTTAACAAAAGCAGGAAAAATAAGAAATTAATGTTCATATTATTTAATAAAAAACCTTACTTTGGCCCTCTAAAATAACCTTTATTCATCTAGACATAACACAGACTAGCAGGGGGGGAATAAAAAAAAAAAAGCTGAGCATTTCAATTCAGTTACCAACAATTTGCACTCCCCTTCATAAAGAGGGCAGATAAGAAGACATTAAGAGCAGGAGGAGGATGAGCAGTTGTCAAATCAGTAATCAAGAGAAAAAGAAGACCCTCATGAAATGCCAAATAATGGCATGGAAACTAAAATGAGGCACTTGAGCTGAAGCATCAATCACCCAGATAGGGAAAAGTAATATTTAGATGACTCCTGTACACAAAAGCTGAACAAACCACAGTGAAAACGGCTCCAGTAGCTCATATGATCTAGCTGCAGTCTGATGCGTTATCTCTGGGTAAATACCTATAAGCAAAGAAAGACCCTACAAGAACAGAGATTACCTCAGAAAATAGAACTGCGTGTTTGATAGACCAAGCACAGTGCAAACACTTCCAAATGTATATACACAAATGCGAGAGAAACAAGGGATTAGATGAGGGTTTAATTAGAGATGCTAATTAATAGATATTTTGATTTAAAGGTGAAAACAGACACTGACTGTCAGCAAAATGTTTTAAACAAGTTGCATGACATGGTATCAAGTATAAAAAAAAAATAACCTCTCATTGAATGATCTCCACAGAAAAGTGTGATAACTTGGAATTTCTTGAGTCACAACATTACAAATGTGTAGTAGAGAACTATCATATGCCATTAATGAGCACAAATATAAAAATAGGAGAGTTTCGGTAATTAAAGACATACTAGATAATTTATCTTCCATTGAGAGGGGCACAAAGGGCTACACATTCATGCCTATATCTTGCTTGATATAAACCATGTATGATTCTTCAAATGAAACTAAACCAAATAATTTATTTTACAAAACATATCTATTTGTTGACTGAGTGGCAATTTAATCAGGCTATTTGGTCACGTTAACCAGATGATTAAAGACTGTTCTGATGAAGCCATGTTCACGAATGGTGTCAACACTCAGACTTGTGATTTATTGAGACAAGTAAATACCTGAATGAGAGTAAAACTCTGTGTGTGCTCAGCACAAAGGCATAACTCACAGTTTTTCAACTACAAACATTTAGACTGTTAATTCATTGGACATAGCAGGTATTTAAAGCAAGGGAGATTCTATAAAAGAAGAGATTACTTCACCTTGCTTACAAGTTCACACAGACAGGTTATTTCAAATGTTATCTAAGATATCGATGCTGCGATAACATATTATGGCCAATTATAAAAGTAATTAGATGGGTTTCCGCCTTCCAGTTTTCTATGAGGTGAAGGGTAACTAGTGACAAAATGAGGCCAGAGGAAATAGCATTCCCACATTTCAATTACACAGAAGTTAAGAACAGGAAAGGAATTTTGAAGCACCTGAGTATTAATGAATATCCATTGGCCATATAGGGTTTTACCATATCAGTGTTTAAATTATCTTTTCAGCACAGGTACTCTGTTAAAGAATGACAAGTTTAGGTGAAAATGCCATTATTATTTCTAAAATGAACCTAGGAAATGGAATACAAAGTTTGCATACTGGCCAACCATGAGGTCTGTGACAAGCACAACAGCTGGTTAAGGGTCACTAGCCATTGGTTTATCAAATGTTTTGAACAGGGTGTATCTTGGTTTGCTTCATTTACAAACAGTGAATTCCAACAGTAGCAGAAATCTGAGAAGAGAAAGAGCTTCCTAATTCAAGAAAAAACAGTTGAAATGATGGTAAAATGGCATCCGTTCTCTTACAGCTCCTTCATTAAAACTCCTTATAACTCCTGGTATACTTTAACAAGCAGCAGAGATTGCCTACCAAGGATTAGTGCAAAATAAAGTTCTGACTTTAAACATACCTTGTCTGGGAAACTCATCCGACTCCCTGTGAACCAGGTCAGAAACTCGATTTCCATAGTGCATCCTGGTGTCATGATCATACGCCTTCAGTGTCTCACTGGAGCTGTAAGACTTCTGAGTGGGTACTCTGCAGTCTTCACTGTCCAGTGAAGAACTTGTATAGCGACATTCCTTTCCGCACCGGCCCCTCGTCAGAGAACGGTGTCTTCTGTCTTTTATATCCATTATTCGGAGTCAGGTAGGTCGTTTTCAGAAAAGCCACTCTTATATTTGAGGTCAGTCACTGTCACCTGAAACCAGGAAAGGATAACAAAAGAATGAGCAATGTTGCTACTATGTTTTGGTTTATTCCTTTCCCTGACTTATCCTTGAAGAACAATGTGGCACAGTTCAAGAAGAAAGAGAAGAGCCACATGATCCACCCTTAGAAATTGAAATAATTGACCCGACTGGGGGGGGATGAAACGCTGTAAGAGAATTGCATTCTATCTAAATTATCATCTCATTGAAGAGTTTAAAAAATAATGATAAAACAAAAACACTGTTAATCTTTTGATTTTGAATGAGGACTGATAACAACACGGAACTGACAGAATAGTATTTGTTCCCGTTATGCAACAGTACAAAGAAACCAGCTTTAATTATTTCCATTCTTCCTGCAGGAGGGCTTGCAATTAAGAATGAAGCATGCAGGAGAGTTGCACAGAGATTATTTCTACTCAGCATTAATGCATTACAGAGGTGTACATTATCCTTTAACAATGTGTTCGTAAGCAGCAGCAACTGATTTTATTACCCCTGGATACCATAATCCAAGGCCCTGTTCTCAACGAAAGGTTGCACCAGGTATCTCCAGAGGTCCTTTCCAGCCTCGACATTTCTGCATTTTTATGATTCTCTGAGCACACTTTGGGAATTGGCTGCTCTTGTGCTCCAGAGAACGTGACTAGATGCTCTTCTACACAATCCCTCAAGATGACCGGTTTATCCATCTCGGAAGTTGGAGCTCTTCAAAATTGTGTAAATATCTTCTTGCCCACTGGATCAGAAAGAGATAGATTCTTACAGCCTACTTAATTAGGACACCCTTACTGTGGCATATATACTTTAACATATGCATAGTTAGCATGCATAAACTGCAAAATGAAAGATACTGTAGAGAGCAAGAAAGAAACTAAGCATGAACACCCTAACCACTGGGGTCCTAATTATTTTGAGTTGGCATTTGTATGTATGTCTCATGGCATCCCATGCCCAGGTCTCTACTAGTCCTGAGAAATCCTCATGGCAAAATGTTTTGCTGGAAATGAAATCTTCCCCCACAAAAAAAAAATACTCAGATTTGCAACAAGTAAAAATTGGAGTAAAACCTCTGCTTTTTTATACATGGCTAAGGAGGTGAAGAAACGGGTTTGGCAAATTTAGCTGCAACAGTTAAAAACATTTCTTTCCCACTGTCCCCTCTCAGTTGAGGTGCCTACTGGAGAGCCCACCCAGAAGAACAGGAGCAGGGCCTGCAAGCCACCCACACCCAGCCCAGGCCAGAGTCTTCAACTACCAAAGCCCTTCAGGAGCACGATTTCTTCTGCCACCTCCGCCACCAAAGTAACAAACCCCAGTGAAAGATGATAAAAGCCCCAGAAGGCAGTCATGCTTTTCACTGTTGTAGTTGTTTGCACCCGTAGGACAGGAGGGCCCAACACTGGCATAAGTATTGGCTAAATCAGTGCTTTTCATCTGGAGCAGGTTATGTCCCTCAGAGATAATAAGTGTACTTGGCCAGAGGAGCTAGTGAACTTCAGAAAAGGTTTCTTGGCTTCATTTAGACTCTGACATTTAGACTCCTTGTGCGTTTTTTTTTTTCTTTCTCTATTTTAAAGAAGAAAGTTAGGTAACGAGGAGAAACAGCTGCTTTAAGCCACCCACAGGTACTCAGCAATCTGTGAGCAATAAAACGTGTAAACATGCTTACTTTTTTCTCTTATTTTTAACTCTGATAGTACATTTCAGAGGGGAAAAAACCCCCACAAAAACAACACACAGAGAAAAGCCAAAACAAAATCAGAAGACTTTCAGCACTTAAAACCGGGAGGGTGAGTTTTTAGAATTTTATATTAAAGAGAAAGGAAGACTCAATATACGCTCCCGTTTCTCACCTCTCTGAATGTCTAGCGGCTAAGATGACTTCTCTGTATCTGAATTATTCAGTTCAATTCTTTGCTCTTGTAATATTTATTAAATGGTAAAGCATGTTAACTGTAAAGCATGTTAACACTGGTGGCACAAATACTTGCTTGAAGTTTGAGAAGATGTATGATTGTTTAGATTAACAATGTCTGGCTCTGATACCAGTTCAATACTATCTCATCAAATTCAGATATCAATATATCACAATTATAAAACACAGAAACAGATGAATACAGTACACTATTGAGCAAAACCTGCCAATTACTCTCTAGATATCTTCACGCTTCTGTTCAATACAAAAGCCTATTATTCCATATGAAGGTATTGTCTATCGGTTCAGAAGAACAAACAGCTTTATGTTTTTACGATTGCTAAACTTTAAGCTGTCTGGCCTGATTTCTATTTTTCCTGAAAGAACATTTAATTCCTTGTTACTATAATTAAAAGAAGGATTTACTATGTCTGAGATACAGCCTCTGAGTACTTCCATGATATTAGCTTATTAAAGCGTCTTCTCAGGCAGACAAGACTTTTTGAAATTGTTCCCTCAATAAACATTCTTTTGTAGAGTTTTGTGCAATTACCCTGCAAATACAAAACTAAAAGGAAACGGTAAGACAATGCTCTGCTGTTGATAACGCCAAGAAATATTCCTCAGTCACTTGTGCAGAAGGCAAGGTGCAACGCCTGCACTGTTGTTACCATGACAAGTTCAACAGGTTAACACGAGAAAATAAATGCAGAAATATGATAAATGTCCCAACCACCTTTACTTTGACCTTTTTTGAGGAAAATCTTGTTACAAGACTCAGACGTCATAATAATTTGGTGAATAACTTGGTCTTCATAATACTGTACTATTAAAAATTTCTTGAACTTTAATAAATTTTAAGAGATGCTTAAAATATTACAGATAAGTTAAAAAACCACATTTGATTGGAGCTTTTATTCAATGCTATGCTCATATTTATTACAGAACGTCAGAATTTTTTTTCCTGATTTTTCTATTATTCGAGGACAAATCCCAACCATCTGACAGTAAATACATCCACCTAAGTGCAACAAAATATTCTCATCGATTCTTCTCTTATGCTCATCTATAAGCAAAACAGTCGGGCAAAAAGCAGTTCCGTAGCATCGTCAACAACCACTCAAAATTCTGACAACAGTATCACCAGACATGGCTTAGAATGCGATGAAATGAAGTTGTAACACACTCCTAGAAAACTTGTTGCACATTCTTCTCATACTTATCTTAAATAGATGAAATACTGTTTCAATTCATTGCTAAACACCTTCTCTGTCAGACAGTCAAATCTTTATACAATGTATTCCTGGAAAGGTAAAACATGATAGCTTTGATTACGCGAGAATAACTGCGAGATTCACTTTGAGTTTAAAATTCCTGATGCTCTTTGACTTGCCTGTCTCAAGGGCACTGTATGAATGGTTTATTTTGAGTAATTGACCTAAATACTAATTGATTTAATAATTTCTTTTTTTCAAAGGATTTCACTAAGCTCATATTGACCCACTTAGACTATAGAGTAGTGCAACCACTAACAATTAACTTCAGCTGTTTTTCTCATCTATCATTGTTTTCACTATCTATGAAGCACTCATGTAACTTTCTGAATAAGGTATTTACGACGGCAAAAGGGCTGGGCAATTTTCAAAAGTTTATAGTCTCAGCTGATCTAGAGCTTCCACAGACAGTGAATCTACAGCAATAAATGGGACATGCTGTACTTGCTGCTGATGCACAGACATATATCTCATGTGCCGCAAACTTACATGTGAGTAATAAATTTTGGACTCACTGCTCACCCAGTGTAAGATTCCTTGTGTTCATGTGCAGCAACTATTTAGCTGGACACAACCACAGCAGCGGTAACAGGAGGGCAAGTGGTAACTGTGGGGCAGTCCAAGGGCATTAAAGCACTCTGTGTCTGGGGGAGAAGGGGGAGAGAGGGGAGGAAAAAGCTGAGGAGCTGAGAAGTGAAAAACAGGTTTTGGTTTAGGGTTTTTTTTTAAAAAATTGACCACTTCTTTTTGTGTTAGCAAAGTCAAATCAATAGGAGGCATGGAGGGAGGACTCAAAATGAATTTTAATGGCTTAGCAAAGCCTACGCTAAAACTCTCTTTAAATTTGAAGTTGATTTGTACACTGATCTTACTTAAGTTATGTGCTTTTTTCTTGCATTTTCTAATGATCCCTTATACTTTTACAGCATACATGGCCATTAGAACTGCCACTCACAACAGACAGAGCACAGTAATCACTTGGAAGTTCAAGAGAAAACAAAGCACTTCACATTTACTTTGTGCCCCTAAATAACCTAGTACAACTAGATCAAAACATTACAATAGCGCATACAATATTAGAAACAGTCTTTTTTTTTCTTTTCTTTTTTTTTTTTTTAAATGAAGTAGTACACCATGTACCAATCTGTTCATTAAAAAACAGGTCTCTTAAAAGCCTGTACTTCTTTTCATCATCAACAATTGGAAATAAGCTTGTGATTTAGAGATTCAAATGCTGTTCATTATTTTATGCAAAGACTATTTCTGAAATGAGAAAATTCAATAATTCAGCTTTGGCACAGTAGAAGTTTTCAGGGAATAAATAAAAGGGATATTTAACTACCGTATTTTTTGCCGATTTTAATATTGGTGAAAAAGTACATCTCTACTTCTGGATCACCTCTGCTTTTTAAAAAAGGCAATAATTAAAATGCATTTTTTAACGAAATAGTACTGTAGCATGTACACTTCGTTACATGAAATTCTGTTGATGACAGAATGTCATCAGTATGCTGGTTTTAATTTGGGCCAAAAATCAAAACATATAACATCAAACAGACTGCCCAAATAATGTAACCTCATTTTCCCTCGATAAGTCTTTCTTCTGATTTTTCATATTTTGTTTTCTCTCCAAATACTGAATTTTCCTTTTAGAGTAGCTACCCTATGTACTGCATCGAAATTTAGGTATTTCACATGTCACGCTAAATATGTCTATTTCAGAACAGTTTTGATGAATGATTTAAGTTTAAGTAATAGAAGACATACAGTGCTTACAGGCATTCTGTCTTGAGCTTTATGCAGAGAAAACCAGCTTTTATTCTTTTTTTTTTCTTCTAGTAAATAAAAGCTATGGGAAGTATTTTTATGGGCAGTCAAAACTGTAAACACAACAACAAAATCAAACACTGTGCCAAATATTTATATCATCCATGTACTTTTATCTACTAAAATATACGTATTTTTATTTCCAGACTATCTTCTGAGATTTCTGTACTCCAGGAACTTCTTACAAATCCCAGAACTGTTTAAATCTATTATGAAAATAACATCCCATTAAGAAAATAACATGTCATCACGAACAGATGAAAAGCCCAGGAGCTATGAGACAGCTTTCTAACAGTCTTAGTCTCACATCATTCACTGACTGCTAAGGATTAACCCCTTATTTTCCACTGAGTGTTGGGCAGTGAGGGTGATAATGTGAGCACATCGTCTCTACTGAGATGCTTCAGAATCACAGCTGACACTGAGGAAAAATGGGGTCTTTCTTTCTTACAGGTACTTTAGGTCAGTTGAAAAAGCATCCAGACAAACTTGGATACAAATTTCTAAATGTTATTAAATGTGGCTTCTGGTTTATGAACTTCATGAGCTGGGGATCACCACATCTTTGCTGAATGAAGTATTAACTTTCCCCCCATTCTAAAAACCACTCAAATAAAAAAAAAAGTAGAAGTTTTACTCTGGGATAACATATTTCCACTTCTAACACAAAGCTGTTAAAAATATTCATTAGGCTTTAGGACAGCCATGACATCTAAATCTTCATTATTCTTATTCTACACAAAAAAATTAAATGCCGAAAGAGTACGTGTCCCACCTGAGGTCTTACAGGAAGTTTACTGCACACTAGGAACCCCAAGTTCCAGTTCTTGGTTTCCCTGCTCTTGTTTCCTGTTATCTACATGCTTCCATAATTCTATGCAGCCAGATAGGAAAAGGAATCAAGTCACCACAGAACAATACCACAAGCTAACTTCTCAATTAATACAATTACTTAAAATTATATAGCTGAACAAGTTCACAAAATGGATGTAAAGATCAAATACAAACTGGCCACTTCAAAAGATTACATTTGCTAAAATAATTGCCTAAAGAACTTTATTGCTCTTCTACTGCCTAGAAAGAACAAACAATACTATTATCTACTGCTAAAATGCTGTTAATGAAGAAAGGTAGAATAATTTATCATTGCATAATTAACACAACGCAGTTAAGCATGCTTTAACAATTCTATATAACAGTTTCCTATCACTAGAGAATACTTCTGAATCAGGAAATAATTGTCTAAATAATTTTTGATTAAGTCTTTGATCAAACTGATCAACATTTATAGAAGTGAGATAGATCTAAACGCCCATGCAATGAATGACAACTTGCTTTATTTAATTGTCCACTCATGATGTTCTTTTTTCCTTCTAATCCTAGGATAGAATACTGACTTTAATTAAGTTAATAGGATTTTTAACCTTATTAGCCATGGAGCCAAGACAGCAAGCTGGCTGGAGCACAAGTTACACTCCAGACATTCCACCTCTCTCTTGCTTGCACCAACACTTACTCATTAGTTCATTTAATTTTCTACCAGTGTTGTCTAGTGTTCTGTCCTCTTCTCAGCCTCCTCTCTTGACGTTTTCTCAAAAAACCTTATTTATTCCCACAGTTTCATTTACGGATTTGAATGCTGTTGATTTCCACAAGCCTTTTCCTTCACACCCAGGCTAATCCATCAGCTGTGTCCAAGAACTCCTGAGCACTGCACTTCTAAATGAGACTCAAGAGATCATATTTTTAAAATATGACTGTGCTACAAAGTTGAAGAAATGTAACATGACAAGACTTTTCTTGGACCCAAGCAGATCCAATGCCAAGAATTTTAAGACAGTTCCTTCCTACTCCACTTCCTTATGTTAACACATTCTGTAATTCTAGACCTCTTGGGCACCTCCACTCCTGCTGGCAAAAGCAGAAGCTGTACCACTGGGTAAAAGATCAGCCAAAATAAAACCATTAGGAGCACACCTTTCATTTCTTGTTTACTCTTAACAGATGAATATGCTGTTAGGGGGTAAGTTCTCCAGAATATGAGATCAAGCAAAGCTCCTGTGTACATCTCATCAGAGGATGCTACTGTAAGAAGATCATGTTGCTGAAGAGGTTTCTCAGCAATTTTCAAACCTCTACAAGACTATTCTCAGAACTCATCAAATGTAGTAATCATGCAAACAGTTACGAGTTTAGGTACTTACCATTTCAGTTGAGAACACCACCTGCTTTTGACTCTAAATTTACATCATTCCCTCTCATTCTGTCCAAGAAACACTTCCCTTCCTTCTTTAAAGCTTCCATGGAACCTCTCCTGCCTCAATTTGACACTAACAATTTTCACATGCTCATTAACAAGACACTTTAATATGCCTTCTTCCCTTCTAGCAGTTTCAACCTATGAAAATATTCTTTGAAGAACACTTTACTAGAGACCATTTTTAAGGCTGTATAAACTTATCATGATACTAAAACACAATGATATTTTAAAATGCCTAATAGTATTTAGTAGAATTTCATTAAAGACAGCTATTCCCAATAACACAGGTAAATAACCCACTCAGATAAGCTCTGATACTCCCCTGGGATGGATGGGGGGATAAGGGAGAAAAAAAATACAAAACCAAAAGGAAACAACCGAGCATAACGTATTAGCCTTAGTCCTTGGGAGTTCTCTATTTTTGTAAATACACAGATTTTATCAGAAATAACAACTTCTTAAAGTGATCCTTCGTTTCAAAGGTTCAAGGTAAGCTAAGAAAAAGTTAAAGGGAAAAAAGAAATATAAATATAAGAATGGAACATCATGTTAAGGCACAGGACACAGATGACGTATCTCAACAGCTTCCATAAAAGTGTTTTCTGAAACATTTTAAATTCTAGATCACCTCACGGAGCAATGAAACTTTGCATAATGAAGTAAGAATGTTGCACTGTAAGTTTCTCAGCTAACAACTATACCTCAAGTGTTGTTCCATCTTTCAATAAAGGATAATGAATTGCTTTATAAAAATTAATTTAACCTCAAAGCAACAGATAAAATGAATACAATTATTATATAAAGTGACCAACTGTAAATCAAAACTTCTGAAGTGAATTTCCAGTGTTCACACAGCAAGGGGTTGTCAGGAACAGAATGGAGATCCTGTCACCCCGAAAGCTGGTCCACCCAAACCTGCAGCACAAGGTTTGCTTGCATATTATCATAGTAGAAGAGGACACAAAGAGTTATTTTGATTAATTGAATTTTTTTTAATAACTTAAATCAAGAAAAATACACTTCTAGGAAATCAACTGGTTCAAGACCACAAGAAGCGGCAAATACTTCATACTATTGCACAGTCACTGTGCAGACATTACTACATCCTCCATGCTATCTCCAAATCCTGAAGAAAAAGGTGGTATCACTGAAGGAAAATTACTCTAGAGAAAAGGCCAAATGCTTCAAGCCATGTTAGCTGCCTACTTATTTGGGACAGTACATGTAATCCAATATATATTCCCACTTTGCAACCTCCTTCCACAGACTTCTTAGATGGGACCATCATTTTGCTTATTATTGTCTATCTGTGGGTGTCTCCAAAGAAAGCCTGACATTGCTGGTGGACAAGAGGTTTCCCCTGTGTCACTTTGTCAGCAGTCACTGCTCACGTGGCTGAGTTGTCACAAGCAAGCCCATCCTGGCTCACCAGCTGCCACAATTCTCAATCCTGTATGTGATCTTCATCCAACACCTACCAGGATGTGCCTGATGGCACCTGGAGAAAGCAAGGTCTTAAGCTGTACCAGCACAGAACCTTGGAACTCACATAGGGATATTCTCCAGTAAGTCTCAGATAAGCTACTGCATGAGAAATACAACCAACCATCTCCTGTTCACCATATGTGTCTGAGTTTTAGAATCCACTAACAGTCACAAGGAAATAACCAGTTAAAAAACACTGTCAAAACTGCAAGGAATCTTTATAAAATCCATTTTGTCCTTTCTTTCCATTGCCATTTCACAGAAAGAACAATAACAAAGCTGCAATGTCTAATTTCTTCTCAAGACTAAGCTCACTGCATTAAAGCCAGCCCCCACAATTTTACCATCTGGTGCCTGGATTGCCACGTATCCTGAACAGAGATGCCTACATTCTTCAACTGCCATGGTCTAACTTTTCAGGCAAAAGGATCAGCATTTTATGACAAGGATAAAGATCAAACCTAAGGGAGCCTGGCAAGAAAGATTTAAAACAAATGTTGTTTCACCTACCGTGTTCAGTTGTACCACTGACTCTTGCAAATTGAAATTGGTAACTTCAATGAAGACACTTGGTTTAAACTAAGTATCTACTGTGCATGTAAAGCTGTACAGGCATCCCGATCTGCCTCCACAGTACATGGAACTGGAGGTATTTTAAAATTGCTATTGAAATCTGTACTGCATCCAGTTCTGGGCTCCCCAGTTCAAGAGAGACAGGGAACTACTGGAGAGAGTCCAATGTAGGGCAACTAAGATGATTAAGGGATTGGAGCATCTCCCTTACGAGGAAAGGCTCAAAGAGCTGGGGCTCTTCAGCCTCAAGAAGAGAAGACTGAGGGGAGACCTCATCTATGTCTACAAGTTCCTAAAGGGTGGGTTGAAGGATGATGGAGCCGGACTCTTTTCAGTGGTTTCCAGTGACAGGACGAGGGGCAATGGGCATTAGCTGGAACATAAGTTCCACTCAAATGTGAGGAAAAACTTCTTTCCAGTGAGGGTGGAAACAGGCTGCCCATGCTCTCTTTTTTTGTTTTCCAAAGCTGTATTATCTACAAAGGTAAATGACTTCTTAATATTATTATTTTTAGCAGTACTTTGCAGATGGCAACAGTATTGCACTCAATTCTGCTCCCCCCACAAAACAAGAAAGACGTTCACGAACTTGAGCGAGTCCAGGGAAGGATGCCAGTGTCTCGAGAGACTGGAGCATGTGATCTGTGTGCAGAAATGAAGGAACTGGGATTGTTTAACCTGCCAAAGAAATGGTTAAGTGATGGCTAGTAGTGGCCTTCCGGTATCTGAGAGGCTACGGGCAAGAGGGATCCAGGTCTTTAGTAAGGGGAACCAAAAGCAAGGGAGAAACCACAGGCACAAAGCATAGAACTTCTGATCAGAAATGAGGTGGCTAAAAAACACTCAGGGGGTAAATACGCAATGGAAGATTTTGCTGCAGAGGCTGGGGAATTCTGCATGTTTTCAAGACTCAATTGCACAAAGCTCATAGTAGCATGGTCTCAGTTCAGCATTAAAGTTTGGGTTAGGTGAGCTTGAGAGGCCCTTTCCAGCCTCAATGGTCTGTGACTCTACAACGTTCTCAATTTAGGAAAAGTTCCATAGTCATTAATTAAAATTTAAAAAAATAATAGAAAAATAAAAAGGTATTTGTTTAGGAAACAACCTGTAAAGTGAACACATGATGAAAGCTTTGTAAATTGAGCATACAGGCTTAAAAAGTCAGAGCCTTTTCAAGTAGAAAATTAATCCAATCTTGCAGGTTTAAAGCTGAGTTGAAAGCTTCAATAGGACAACAAGGAAGGGGCTACACTGTGCCTGCCCAGGCGTGCAGATTGCAGAGGACCAGCAAACATCACTGCAGTGGCGTCCTTGCTACACAGTCCTGCTGGTGACAGAACAAAAGGGAGTCACACAGAAATGGTATGCCAAACAAAGCAGAATGGGCTTTGTTGCTTCTTCAGTTTCACAATGCAGATCATCTGAGGAAACAGAAAATGCCCAAAATGCAGTTCTAGACTGACAAAAATCTACAGGGAGCAAAAGCACAGTTTAACAAAAGTAACAAGCACAAGCTCTATCGTAATTCCCAAGACACTGCTGCAAGCTCATACATTTCCAAACATGTCATTTGACAGTGCTGTCTTCGAAACAGTCCCTTAAAAATATGAAAATAAACCCAAAAGAAAACAACTCTGCCATATGTTATAATGACACTACTATAAATCTAAACAAAACAATGCGTAAGAAGGAACTGTAACCTCTAACACCCGAGAGTCCACCTCTCCACCAGTCACAGCCACATCCCCACATCATGTAAATCAACACAGACATGTTCTTTTTCCACTGAGGATTTTGTCCTTCGTTTGGCAGCCCAGCAAGCATGGCATTCATCTGTGCCTATCCAGGAGATATGTGGCCAATAACTAACTTCAGCTCTGCATGCGTGTGGTACTCAGATATATGGTGCATTATTCCATCTGAAAATCTATAGATTGTCATAAAACAGGAAAAAATACCAAAAGCTGAAGTTGTTATAGTGATACACCTACCCAGTCCTTCCATTTCTATTTCCACTGTAGAATATGGAACAGATAGTAGGTATGAACCCATGACCCCACAGAAGCCAAGGGTGTTTTATCTTTCTGCATAATTCCCTCTGCCAAACTGCAAAAGGCTTGTTATTTTTAGCCAACACAATGGGATGGTGGAGGGCTAACAATTCCTCTCTGCTGTATTTAAATCAAAGCAGGGGTCATTGTCTGTGCATGGAAAACACAAGCTACTAGGCCTGGGTTTACACATGGAAGAGTCATATAACTGCACCCTTGGGATTATTATAGGAAAGGTTTGGTCCCCCAGGACCAGCCAGGTGTCCTAGTGAACCAGGAAGGAGTTTGTCCATTGCCATCAGAGGTAGTTTTTAGTTTTTGTCAGAGGAAGAACTCTTGTTCTCTGAGTAAGTCAGAAAACCTATTTAAATTTTCTGGAGTTTTTTGTTTGGTTTATTTTCCAGGTTTTACGCGCCACACGGTCTTATTCTTGAGGAAACCCAAAAGAATTGGAACTGACCTCTGGAGAGCACCACCTATGGTAACTGCATCAAAGAGTTTTAATTGCTTAGTGTAAAAAGCAAACAAACTAATGAAATACTCAACCTTTCCCCCAGCATCTTCACTTCCCTACCATTTCTTCAAAGAGCTGAGACCTGCGTGGATCTGTGGAGGATTAGGGACCATTTCTGCCAGCAGAAACTGTGAAGGAAGGAATACTTAGACACAGTACAGGAACTAGTGTTGGTAGCTCTTGAGATGTGCAGAGTTAATAGAATGTCCTAATTAACCACCTTCTTTGTAACTTGCCTTTTTTGCAGTGATGCCATCAATGTTGACAGGTCCAGAATTTCAAGCTGTGTATTTCTAGTTCATGAAATTTGATCACCCAGACAAACATTTCTGGCTTAATGGTGGTCACACACGCACCCAATCCCCTGGACAAAGACTACAGTAACATCCTACTACATCTTTCACAAATGATTTTACTAACGCTCTACCCGAAAGAGCATTTCTCCTCTTCACAAAGAAAAGCACTACAGCCCCCTAATTTAATACATAACATTACTGAGGCGGAGAAGAGCAAATTCACGGAGCAAGCCTGCTATTTAAAGCCTCCCATAGCTTCAGTACGTTGTTCTGCCTTACAGGCAGGGGGAAAAACAGTCTCCTATCTCCGTACCTCTCAGAGCAGGAAGGAAACTGGAAACAAAGACTATAAACGCTTTATTACCCTGAAGCAAAATCAATAAACTATGAACAGTTTTAACTTAATTTACTAGGAAACAGAATTGGAAAGATATCTGACAAAGTTCTTCATATACATTAAGAGCCATCGAATTGTAAATTTAGGTCAATACTGAGACACACAATGACCTACAGGTAAAATAACCTATATGCCACTACAAATTTACTCAGTTGATAAAATTACTGCAGTAATTTCTAACTTGCATGAATTCTTTTATGAATTATTAAAATAAAAAATAAAAAGCAAGAAGTAAAGGAGAGAAATCTCTTTCTGGTTGCCATTTTCAGTGGTATGCATACGTCACTCTTTGAAAGCAAATTGTGCAGAGTGGCTGAGACTGTGACTTACCAAGTCCCAGAGGTGCCAGACCCCTGAGCTCAGTCCATAGCCAGGTAATGGGAGTCCTCAGGTACTGACAAGAGAACTCCAGGTATCTAAGAATTAAAGAGCTTCTTATAAACCTTAGACCTCTCATACTCCTCAAAACCAGTCTCTTACCCAAAAAAAGAACAGGATTAAGAAGTGTGTGTTTATTTTGTAAGTGGCATAGCCAAAGCCACTTAAAGTGTCATCTCTCACAGCACTACTGTAAAGATTTCATGCAAGACAGAAATCGTTGAAGGACTCTGGATAGCTCTAGTTCTGCCCTTCCAGTAACACAGAACAGCAGGTGACACAGAAGACTGTATCTGAATGTGGTGCATCAGGCAGCAGAACACCTCCTTTATTAGTAATGCACGCTGACTTCATTCTTGAAAACCTGCTCCCTGAACCATACAGCCAACTTTTTGCAGACAAGAGTTTTGTGCTTATACAAGCAGCTGGAATTTAAAGGAGAAATAGAAAACAAGTACTTGTTCTATCATATGCAATTAGACAAAAAAAACAAACCAACCAAGAACCTGTGAATAAACCACTAAACTGGCTTCAATTCTAACACCATTAGAGGTCAGCTTGCTTTATTTCAGCAAGAACAAAGGCTTTCCATTCAGATCCCTTGGCTCTCCGCTTTCACTCCCATTGCTCAAGGTGAGCTGAATGATTAACAACCCCCAGCCTGAGGAAGCATACCAAGAGTTAACCACTGAGAAGAGAAGCAACAGAAATCAAGCTTCAGCAATTTAACAAGACTGTCCAACTCCTCAATTTTGATTGAAAAGTAAGTTTTAGTCAAGATCTGATAGACATACAAACTTACAAATTTCCTTGCTGGAATTTATGCGTAGGGTATTTTTCCAAATAAATAAACAAGATATTTATTTACTTTGCCTGCAAGTCCCATACCTCATTCTCATAAAAACATTATCAAGGACAGAGCTGTTTGCAGAAACTTTTGTTGCTTTTTTTTTTTTTAATTGTTTAATTTTATTTTTAAGCTTCAGGACAACTTTCAACTCTTTTTTTAAGTAGTGCAATAGCACGGTCACGTACTAAAATAATAAAATGCAAAAAAGAGCACAAAAAAAAAGACAATTACTTAAGAGTAGCTTGCAAATCAGGTTTATCTCTTTGCAATTTAGAATTGGTGGTTACATTTACATATTACAAGATCTGCAGAGGAGAGATTCTACAACCCACAAATCTCAATGCCTAAGACTTAGGCAACTCCCCAAAAGAAAGACCTGCAATAACCTAAATTGCAATTGAATTTATGTAGGTGGAATCATCTCTATTTGAAAGTAGTGATTCTTAAGCATAAAATAAAACAAGTTCTCTCATTTCCTATAAATATCTTCAACAAAATCTAGATACTCACAGAATATCTTGATGGAATCCTCAGTTTTCCGGTTGGATTGGCTTAAATTTTCTTAACTAATACTAGCTCTCAGAAATTCTGGCCTAAACAAACAAACTCTCCCCTCTGTTTTGCAGAGGTGAAAAATGTTAGACAGCTGCCTTTCTGGAAGTCATTTAGCCATCGGAAATGTTTTCATATTCGGTATCAAAAACTTCCATGAGGCTACTGGAATAGTTTGCAATAATCAAGAGTACAGAATTAGGAAATGTCCCATTTAGAAATTGAGTTTGGAGTGATAAGAATGAAATACGAATTGGTCCGTAGTTCCATGACTCCATTTAGCCTGCGCTAATATTAGCTCTGATACAGTGCAAGCGCATCACCAGACAGATGGTCAGATCAGTGCTTCTTGCAGGTATGATTTAAAAATCGTAATTCAACATGAAATTGTGACATGTCAGCTATTGGTTTTTTTTTTGAATTAAGAATAAAAATGCTTTTAGAAGTTACTTCTTTATATACCGAGACTCATCCGTACTTCCTAAGAATTCCAGAAATCAGGTAAGTCTAAGGATAAGTCTACCTATCTCACTTTGCTAAGTAACATAATTTATCAGAAGGATCAGAAGCATGTTTCCTTATCAAGAAGTTAACTATGGAAAAGCAAGGTGTCATATCATGAAACCCACCTATAGTTTCTACTAAAACATACACACAAGCTCCACAGTTAAACCAAATTTCTTTGATTCCCATTAGAGCCCTGTACAATAATAAAAAACAGAGTAGCATCAATGGAAAAGTATTCGAGGCAGCAGAGAATTTTGTTCTAGATCAATGTGTCACAAAAAGCAGAACAAGTCACACTGAAAGCCCCAAAAAAAGATTTAATGGAGATGTAGGTACAAAATTTGTAGTGCAGCACATAAAAATAAAATAATAAATGGAAACCAATAAAGGTCAGAGTATGGTGCAGACATTTCACAGCAGTACAGTGACAATACGGGAAGATTTTCTTTTTTCTGTTTATAATCAGAACCTCATTAATATGCATTGGGTTTCAGCTATTTGATTGTGACCCATTTTTGCCTCTCTGCTTTTACAAGCTTCTTAGTTTTGACTGTTCCCCGAACCCATCTGCATTTCTAGAAAACCTGCTCCTTCATTTCTCTTGGTTTCACAAATTCTAGGTGGAGTTACATTTGAAACAATCTACAATTCTCTTTATAAATGAATCCAGCATGGGGCAACAGCACAGATTTGCCAAATGCAGCTATTCCTCATGTGCATTTTGAAAATTAATGAGTTTCTACTGTGTATATTTATATGCAACTCTTTGAAGTAATAATTACTAGCCAGTAGAAGTCACTTGGAAAAATGGGTTGATAAAAGAAAAATAACTAATACACTACCCTGGTACCTGCAGTACCATTCAGTGATACTTGTAACTGTTGTCCCGGATCTAAAATATGCTAATAGACTAAACTCTTTATCTGATAAGTAATGTTGACCAAAATTATGAATTTTTAAGTACAGTGAACATGTCTTAAAAAGCGAAGTATAAAGACTTTTCCTCCCTGGAAAGTAAGGTCGTTTTTTTTGTTACCAAGACTCAATTCCCTTTTGTCCCAAAATAAATAAGATTTCATGCACAATTGAGTTTATCTGCCTCAAATCGATAAAAGCATTAAATCAATCTTAAAAAAAAAAGTATAGTTAACCAATCTGATTATTACTGCAAGTCTTGCAGGAACACAGATGTGCTGAATATGAATTTACTAGTTGAAAGGTACTTTGGAAGGTTTTTACGCGTTACTAGAATGTTTTCAAAACATGTGCAGCCACTTACAAAAAGTATTGAGGTGCTTTACCCAGTTTGAAAAGCAGGGCTTTTTCACTGCATTAGTTTTATAATGAGTCTTTTCAGGCAAATTTCAAAGAATGTATGGTTCACATACTTTAAACTGAATTCACTTATAATTCAGTATTTGACAGAGCTAATGCTTAATTGTTTCTAAAGAGTCTACAAAGGAAAATATTTCTTTTCTTATTCAACAAACATTTAACTAAAATTATGTTTTGCTTTGTTTTCACACTAAGGATTGAATTTGACATTATAATAGAGAAAAGCAGGCTGTGCTAGTTAATGTGATTTTAATTATTGAAGTCACAGCTCTACTTGTTTTGTATTAGAAAGAATTTAATAAGACCTACATTTTGGAGTATGGCATTAATGTTGATAGATGAGGCTTTCTTCCAGCAAATTCTGTTTCACCATCCAAGCGATTCAAAGAATTACTGACAGGTGAGTTAACGCTACCAGTATGGAGGTTTGAACCCAAATATGGACACAACTGCACGTTTTCACAAGGCTACAAAACCACAGGCAGAGTTGTTTTAAGCAGTAAGTAATGTTAATGAGAAGGCCAAAGTTATTGTTTCCTTTTCAAGTGTTAGAAATCTGACATTCTCTTATAACAGATGCCAGAAGCTACTTTCTGTTTAACAGTGTAAGGTTAATAAACACTTTTCAAATAATGTCATAATCTACTGTGTAGATCTTCAGAGCCAGTTTTATCTTCTTCACACAAAGATAATGATGATTATCAGCTCTGCAGCTCCTATAAATCACTTCACCTCCACTGAGTGATGGAGAGATGTTGATTTGCATCAGCTGATAATTCTGCCAGTTTCTGCCCCCAAGCAGCGTTAGCACCGTCATTTTGAAAGCTCTTTTTCAGTGAAAACACCAAGTTGCATACCAGTAAAGGTTTTGGTTTTGTCAAAAATACCTTTGCATTAACATTTAAATACACCATTTAGAATCTCAGTCAACTCATCACAGTAGAGAGTTATGTATCAGCTGATTCGAAATGTCTGAGCAACAGTGAACAACAGAATCTAAGGTCATTGGACATGTATGCCATGTTCACAATAAAAACATTTAAAAAATCTAAAAAGTGGAAAGGTGTGAACTGGTTTGTTGTCTTACATAACAACCTAAGAAAAAACCAACTTGTCAGGAAAGAGATCTGTATCACACCCCACTCTACAATTCTGTAAAGGGCTCCTCCATTTCTTAAATTTCAAATATATTTTAAACACAGCAAAGCAACGCTGTTATCCTACCAGCTATGGAACGTTTGGCAGCGTCTCTCTCTACAGGACATTGCTAGAGCACAGACAATTGTATTCTAAAATTAAGGCAGGTGGTAATTCTATGAAGATCTGAAACCTGCAGTTCTCACGCAAAGGACCTTCTCCCCTTCTCCCTCACACTTACTGCTGCTTCCTGTTAGGTGCCTGAGGAGGACAGAAGTGTTTCCGACAACAGGTCCATCCCACCCAGCACCCTCTTTGCAGCAGAGACAGTAAGTAGAAACAGTAGTAGAAATTCACAGAAAAAGACGAAGAGAGGATATAGATTTGATATGTCCACACTCAGGGTCCTTTTACCTCTGGGTTTAGTGAAAGTTGTGTGAGGAAAGTCAAATTGAAAGTACTTTTCAGTCTCCTCCGGAGCCTATGTCTATTTTTGCAGCCCAAAAATAACTCCCCATGTGTTGGCGTGGAGGCTCACAAGCACAGGCTACCTGCTGTATGAAGACTCTCATTTGTTCATTTAAACTCTAACTGGAACCCGTATTGGGTCTGAACATGCTTGTAAATGGCATGGACATCACTGTTTTAATAGAAAGTCTTCAAAAAGGAAAGAAGAAAATTGAGAAGTCTTACATAATCCAGAAGGGTGGGCAAGATGACCTCCAGAGATCCCTTCCAACCTCAACCACTCTGTGATTCTGTGCTTTTTATCTCCAAAATCCTTTGTTCTTTCAAAAGACCACTAGGAATAATTTTCAGCAATTCCCTATGTACATAGATGATGAAGAGGAAATGCCAAATAAGATGTAAGATTTGGACTCTAAACTTGCAGTGTTTCATTACAAAACTTGAAATTAGTTGCTTTAAAGTACTTCCAAGGAGACAAGGCCCAACATGGAAGCAACTTAGTGAATGTTCACACACAAGCTTTAGCTTTTTTTTTTTAATCCAAAGGTTTTGCTCCTCATTTCCCCTTAGATGTGACATAACACAAACGTTTAAATGTAGAACACTTTTTTCAGTATGGAACCTAAGAAGGCGGGAGAATAAATTGTGCATAAAGGGCAGATGGAATGGGAAACTATCCAGTAATTTTTCAGGGACTAATCAAATAGCATGTATCTTGTGCGCTTCTGTAACTGTACATTTCATACACTTGGATAATATTTATTTGTTTATTTCTACAAGCAAATATTTCAGGTAGTTTTAGTAAAAAACCTTCAAGTTTGTTATTATTTGATGGATTTTTAATCTAAATAGAAAGAAAATACTCTCTTCCGATTATTTTCAGAATCAACAGGAACCTTTAAAACCTCCCATAGACCTCCAAAGGCAATTATAGCAGAGAAGGTTTTCAGGTTTACACCTGACTGAGATAGAAAGGTCTGTGTACATCAAATATTAAAAACAAACTCACTATAAATAACCTCTAACTGAAGCACAGCCCCAGTGGCAACTAACATTTTTTTCTTCCTCTCTCATTTTTGACCCTTGACATAGCTGTGTGAAAACAGTTAAAGAAAAGATGGGATATGTATCTCTAGAATGACCTAAAATTTTCCGTTCTCATGATGTTACCAGTGAGGGAAAGGTACAGGCATGTATATGGCAATTACCTTCACATTCTAGTTTCTTTATTGCATAAGCAATTAAAATTGACCAGAAAACAGCACAGTGTTAACTAAAGTATAACCCTGCTACATAATTTGTAATAAGATATTTGATTTTAATACTATAAAAAATAATAGTATGCCATATCTCCCATAAAATATTTGTAAATTCTATTACAGATTAAGAGGTGGCCCTAACTATCTGAGCACCACTTGATATTTGCTTTATGTTAATAGACATTCTCTTGAGTAGCTGTGCTTGAATACGTTATAAAGAATAAAAGGAAACACTATTTAGCAGTGTTTCTAAAACTCTGAATAATTTCCATAATTTGTGACAGTCGGCAGATTTTGATAGTATCTCACATCGATTTTTATGTTTCAAGATGACAATCATTACACTATTATCTGCAGTTTGAGCAGTGGAACCTAACCTCCTAATTAGGATGAAAAACTGCTCCAGTTGCAACCCCAGTAAGTCACAACAAGTCAATAATTTGAATAAGAATTAATTTTAAAAACTCTACAAGGTTGTATTGGAAGTTATTCTGGCATGTCTATTGATTAACACTTGGTATTACATCCTATAAAGGACTCATTAAACACAGCACCAATTTAAGCGTAAGATTTTGCTATGGTTTTGGTGGGGTTTTTTTGTTTTTTTGTTTTTTGTTTTTTTTTTTTTCTTATTATAAAATAAAATAGAAAGAAGCACTCGAAGATTATTAAGGCAAAGTAGGTTTTTGATTGGATGTGTTAACTTCACACTACACTTGAGAGTAATACCATGGAAGACTTCACACTGTGCTATACTAAAAGGATATATGATTAAGAAAGCTGGTACTTCCCTTGTATGTCAGCATGAAGTATCTCAACAAACCTCACAAATTTCCAAACGTAAAATATCTAGTTGCTGCCACATACAGAGTCAGTCATGTCTTAATGACTGTGACCCTGATTATTATTACCCCACAGACATTTTTCTTTTTAGGAACACGTAACGTGTACTAAAAACATGAGGAGATTTCTTCATGTTCCATTTTCTGCTTGATTTTGCAAGGACATCACTAATTGAAAATGAAACATTTTATTTTGAGACCTGCTAGAAGAGTAACACTCATTAACATGGCATCTATCAAGAAAAACCTGGAAATCATTAATATTAGCTATAATATTAACTATACCTACTTAACAAAAAAGCTTTTTCTACTCCTGTTTCCATTTGTCTGAATTAAAAAGCTTTTCGCTTTAATATTTGAGGGTTACCATGTAAGAAATGTCTTTTTTCAGCATAGACAACTATACTCTTAAAGCTCCTAACAAGGTTCAACAGAAAATTAAATTTAGGTAAAAGCCTGAGAGTGATACAGCTGTAAATCTACCAACACACATACAAATCTGTGAGTTGATGCTAGGTGGCAGTACTGTGTAATTAAACCCCAAAGATTTCTTCACTGTATCTGATTCACTTTAGGCATTTTTCAAAACAACCAACTTGAACATTTTGAATAATAAAACAAGCAAAAAAACAGATCTCTTTTTTCCCCTTTAGTTTCATCTCCTGAAAACTAGGTTCCTTATACATAAAAGGTGTCAGAATTAAATTTCCTATCCATAAACCTGTGTTCTAGCACAGCAGCCTTATATGAAACAGCTCACAAACTAGGAGCCAGACTTCATTTCCATCCCGTAGTATTACACCCCTATTCTTTGGTATTACACAATTTCTAATTTCTGTGTAGGTTCTGACCTTGCTTTTCTCTGCATCTTGGAAACAGAATTACCTCGTGTTTGAGGTATGCACTTCTAGAGTCTGTTTTAGTCTCAGAACATATTTGATTGAAGAGGTCACTCCTAATCACTTGATCCCTTTAAAGGTAGTGCTTTTAACAAGTTACGTGTTCAACACAGAGTAGTTATAATTATTTGTAGCTACCACAGATGGTCAAGGGCTACACATATTCTCCTATATAGAATTTCAGGAATGTGTCTCACTTTGTACAGTGATTACTTCCAGAAGGAAAACATGTTCAACTCACACAGTCACTTACTTCTACTGCAATTCGAAAAAGCTTTCCCAAGTAAGGCAAGCCAGCCTATTCAAAAAGCATCCATGACAGAAAGCTGTTAGGAGAAATTTCAATACTGTTACCACTAAAGTAATTACAATAACATACAATGACGGTTAAATTAATCTTATTCAACAGTGAGTACTGCTTATATATTATGCAGTGTATGTAAATAATACAGTGAGGATTTCTTCTTCATTTAAACACGCATCCAAATGGGGATAGAGGAAGATATAATAGTAATACAAGAACAACATATTTGTTTTTACTGTGAAACAGACTGTTAAGGACCTGAGAATCACTGATTATGTATGAAGAAGTATCAAATCTCACTTCCCAGACTTTACTAATGATGCACATACATTTACCATATTCATTACAGAGTATTAACTGCGATGTACAGAGTCCCAACTCAGTAAAAAAGCAGAATAGTCAATTAACAGGCCTCAAAATCACAGCTCTGAGACTTATAGATGAAAGTAAAGAACACGTGGCTGCTCCCTCAGCAGGAAACTTGTCCAAAACTTCTGGAATCTAGTTACAAACACATCTGATGTCATCACTTCCATTGCCTGCCCTGCCCACAGAAGTAGTTTTCTTGTCTAACTGACTTTACCATTTATTTCTAGGAGATTAATTTAATGTTCTAATACTCATACCACATTTCTCTTTCCTTCCAGTTTTGACTACCGCTCCACAGTTTCTTATTCAAAAGTTCTGTTTATTTTTGGGTTTTCTAGTGCAGAATGCGGACATGCTGGTGTCCAAACATATCTAATGAATCCTCTATAATCACAGAGTCTAAGCGTTGCACATACACATACCAGTTTTTTCTAATTCTACAACACAAGACTGAAGAAAGTAATTGTGTCACTGGAACATAGTTAAGAACTACTTACCATGACACTACCTCTCCATAACAGCAATATAATCTGCAGAAATGCTAAAGAATAGAAAGGGTGGTTATGTTTTGGTGCATCATATTATCATTTACAGCTAAGAATGCTAAGTTCTGCAACTGCGGTTTGTCACTCAGTAACTTTAATGCTTGGCAGAATTATTTTAAGGCACACTCCAAAAGTTACTCAGGAACAACAATAACAACAACCAAAAAATCCAAACCCAAAAAAAAGAGGTTTGTAAACAACCCACATCTGCTGAAGAGCTGAGTCAGTCCTGTAATGCCTGGTGTCGTGCCACCCTGCTGAACAAATGCTTGAGGAACTAAACCGCAGCTGTGAACATTCTTCTTAAGAAACTTTCTGCCTCTCACTAGTCAAATAGAAATTGTGGCCCCTGTGGCCCTGCAAAGACAAAGGATCTTCATTTCAATCTAGCTTCTCAATCTAAATAAGCTTAGAAAGAAATGGAACTCAGCTAAGAACATTGAACTTTCTAACTTCTGCAAGTACAAGAAACATCACTTTCTTCTTCCCTCCTAGCAGATTTCTAGATCTTTCTCACTGAATCATAATCACGTATTTATTTTTTAGTAAAAGGTTAAACCCTTTCTGGAAATGACAGCAAGCCAATGTAATGTGGTTTTTTTCCACAATGCAACAGTTTATAATTGACTGCTTATGTAGTAATTGCTCTATTTATAGTGATTATTTGCATGAGAGAAGTGATTGACATCACCTGGTATTAATGACAGAGAGAGGGTTTATTTCCCATTTATGACCTAAAACTCTTACATAAATTATTTTCCCTTCCTAAGAAACTGATGTTCTACAGTCTTAGGAAAGTATCTATGAAATGAAATGTCAGTGTTATCTTGTGTACATTAAGTATCTAATAAATATTACTTACTATCTTTCAAAATTACTTTTAGTCTTCTCTTTCTATAACTTCCTAAAAAAAGACTTCCTAATAACTTAGAGGCTTGGATCTCTGCCTTCTGAGCCCCCATGTTTGTAATGATGTTTTTCTGTAAGTATTCCAGCACAGTATGTATTACACATCCTTCAATTTTGATGGAGAAAACCTCAGATGGGTTACCAAGCAATAGCATCTGGCCATCACAGAATAAAAGAAAAAAAAAAAAAAAAAAAAGAAAAATTGGGAAAGAAATTAGGGAGGCAGAGAAAATCTTCCTTCTCCTAAGTTCTGACTCTCCAGCACTGGAAAATGGAGGGGAAAATCCCCCAAACTTATAAAAGTATTATATTCATTTTCAGGAGCCTGGGTCTGTCCCACAGGAAAAAGTAAAGCTGACAAAATTGATCAAAGAGTATTTCAGATTGTAACTAATAATCAGATTCACCTCTCGTAATTTCACTGAGGTCAAATGAGACTAAACAGTCATTGTGCAAGAAAGCAAAATATTCACAGAAGGCTTATAAACTTGCAGTGTAATTCAGCTATTCATTAAAAGGATAATAAAGACCACGGCCTTAGAATTATTATGCATTTATATTTCTTTTCCATGCCTGTGTTCTAGAACTTCAGTTTATAGATATTTATACTTTGAATGGTAACACAAAGCCACTTTTTACAGGCACAACTGGAAACACTGTCTGTCCTGGGTTCATTTGTCAAATTAGTTTAAGAGATGAGAATCTGAATATGATTAAAATTAATCCCTGACAACACCTTCTTACTAGAGCCCAAGCCTATAAATGAAAGGAGATGCTCTTTCTTATACAACACACTTGTTCTTCCACACCAGAAAAGGTATACTACCGTTAAATAAATTATTTTTTAAAATAATTTAAAAAAACATCAAAGACAGAGATCTGCACTTGTGTGGCACTATCCTCTTAATGCCATCACAAATCAAAACTTTACATTGTGGGAAGTTATACCGGGATGTTACAGGAGGGATTGATAAGACTTGTACAAAGCTTAACATCTTAATTCAAGGCTTAGCTTCACATTTTACAAGCTACTTAGGAAGTACTAACACCTCTGTTGCTCACAGCAAACCTTTGAAATTTATCAAGGAGATAGCCTAAGGGTTAAAGAAAACATGCCTTTTTCCCTTATGAGAGTTTATTTAGTTTCAGCAGAGCTTTAGCACAGAATTTTGCTTCCCCCTCTTCACCTCTTTCTCTTAGCGGCACACAAAAGCCATCAGTGCAACAGGAATAATGACAATTTAGGATGACCTTTCTCATGAGGGGTCCTCTCTCTGCCACCCTGACTGAGGCCCTGTGAATGCAGAGGGGGTACCAAGAGATAGATGGAGGTAGTAGGAAAAGGATTCCCGCAAAGCTGCCGCCTTCTCTCAATTTAATACCTCAGAACTGAACTCAGAGCTTTGCACCAGCAGCTGCACCAACTGTTCTTCCTACTCCACACAACACCCAAAGCACCACCCTTTCTGGGCTCCAATGAGGGAACTGAGACCCAGAAGGACCCCTCCGGATAGCCCCTGAATTGGGCATCTGCACCCCGCTTGCTGTCCAGCTCCCTCACCTTCCTCCCACACCAGCTGGCCTAAGTCCAGCTCAACTGCAAACAAAATCCAGGTTTCAATTTATGATGATAATCTCAATAGGATTTATTACAGATGCGTATGACACAACGCGCTATGCTTTTTGGAATTTCTTTGAAACCAACCTACAAGCACATCCACACAGTGATTCTTGTTTACAGGTAGACATACACAATCCTACTGTACCAATGCAACTCATTAGGGATTTTTGTTGTGGTTTTAAACATACTGTTCGCATTTTTCAAGACTACACCATAATATTAAAACTAGTTAGTTCAAATTTATTTTCAAAAATGTAAGGATAATGATTAGGTATAAAGCAGAACATCTAAAGAAGGGCTTTAACAAGTTAAATACACATCATGACCCTAAGCCAACCGTTAATTCTGTAAAATTAAAAGCAGACAAAAGAATTGTTAAATCATGTTTGTGAGTATTGGCAAGCCATGAAGAAAAACCTTTGCTTCCCTCTCTCTCTACACACTTTTTATTTTTTCCTAAAAGTGATTTTCATCTGTTACCCTGTATGGAACCAATATCCATTATAAGAAAAGACAACGTCTTAATCGAAATTACTTCTTATACAAGTCTATTTAATAAAAATTCATTGTTTTAATCTAGTAAGTGTAATATTAATGAACACTAAATGCTGTCTCTTTATTATTCAGTTACTGATGCACCTCTGCAGCTTATGGAATTAGTTCTCTTAAAGCTGAATATAGTTTAAAACACAATAAAAAATTCAACGGCATTTTCTAATACAACAAAAAATGGTTAGGCCAGTACCATGAATAGGCCCTACTGCTATGTGACTTATACACCACTTTGGAAACATCCACCCTAGCTTTTGCAAAAAATTGAGATACAAAAACTACACTCAGATAACAAGGTTCCTCAACAGGTATATTACCGCGTAATAAAAATTAATATATCTTGGAGTGAGCAAGTGACTTGCAGTCTTATGTTGGAAGGACACGCTTTACCTGACATAGCTTTAGAGAACATTTCACTCAATATGTATGTTCTGGAAAGAACTAATGAAAATGAAAATAACCAAAGACAAAATAGCTGCTGCGATACAGCATAAGGAATTTTTTTTTCCTTACACTACACTTCTAAATATGCAATCATGTATCAGTTTGGTCAGTGGGACTCCTGCCTCAGTGCAGAAGTTCAGAACACAGAACAATAGACAATTTAGGTACGCTACTGCAGCATACCCTCATTTCTCGAAAATGACAGTTTTTAATAGAGTTGGATCCTTGCAGCTGTTAAAAGACTGAAAATGCAATCCAAATTTTTTGTAGATCAATGACAAACTTCATCTGCAATGGCACCCACTGAAAAAAAAAGGCCTCCATTGAGTGGGACCTTTGAGACAGGTCTTAAAGAGACTTCTCATTCAGGCCAACACCCTCATACGGTAGGAGAAGCATCATTTCTTTGATCTCTCATCTGAACTCTGTTCTTCAGATAAAACCAGTTTCTTGGACTTCTTCCAGAACACAATCCTACAGATCTCCTTATGCTACGCAGACTTTCAGCCCCACTACTTGCAAATGCATTGAAGCAACAGACCAAACTCTAATTTGCACCTTTAAGAGCTTCCCCATTGGAAGCCTGTGTCCAGCAGCGTATCTGAGTAACTCAAAGCACATTTTTTCCTAACAAATTTATTTATTCAAACAATAAAACCCACAAAGGATTGCTTTTGTTCCTACTGTTAGCTCCCGGCAATCATTTAAAGTTAACTGCCTCAGAAACATGCCATACAGCCCCATCCTCAGACTCTGCCTGCCCTCATAACTAGGCCATGCTCCCATTTAGGGAAAAGTTAGCTGCTGCTTAATAAATTTATCTTTATCTCTTGCCCTCAACCTTTGCATACAAAGTGTTTGACACCAAGATACAGAGGAGAAAAGAATAAACAACTAATTAGTGATCCAGTCGTGGCCCTAGATACTCTCTTGAAACTATTTATCCTGAGACATTTCATCTCTGGACGTTGTTTCATTCATTAAGAGACTAAAAAGTGAAAGCGATTTATTATGAACCAAAGTCACTGAAACACAACTTGATAAAAATAGAAGCAGGGGCCTCTACCACATCTGTCATAATAACAAATGCAAAAAAAGGCTGGAGTCTCCAGACAAAAAGGCAACAGGCCTGAGACCAAGTGCAGCGTGCACCTCACAGGCATGCACATCCCCAGGCCTTCATCTCTTCAGTGCTGGCACTTCCCCCCCACACCAGCCATGTCCTACCTGCTGGTCTAAATAGGATGTGGCTGAAGTCCCTTTTGTAAGGGATTTTCTCATTTCTCTCATCTTTCCCCATCAAGTCACATTACTGCTGAGTACGGTGGCTGAGGTATGAGAGCAGGGATCTTCTGGGAGATGATGGCGCCGTGGTTCACTCACAGCTCAGTAACGCTTCTGTTACAGGAGAGTTTTTTCCCTATTATCTCTGCCAAGTGACGTAAAGATAGTAACAGTGACACCTGTACATGTTTCATATTACATACATCAATCTTTTCTAGGTTACGAACAGCAGCTTAATACTTACACTTGCTTAGAAGCCTTTCTTCCCTAGGTCCTTTATTTTTCTCAGGTCTAGTATGATCTCCAACTGCCCACGGCCCACAAGGCCTCCCACCACATTCGGGCAGCACTCCTAAACTTCTTCTCATGGTTATCCTTAGATTTCTTAGACTCTAATGAATCCAATGAAGCCACACTCCTCCGGTGGTATTGAATTCAACAGGGAGAGCTGATTTCGATCCCCTTCACTGAAATCTGAGGGAGAGGAAAGGAGAATTTCTCTTCCCTCTGCAGGGAACTGCCACGCTTAATGGCTGACAGAAACGCCTCAGACCTCTTCCAGCTGCCTCCCTCAGTAACTGTACTAAGCTGTGGTAGGTAGCTGTGGTGGAGTTGTAATCATCTAAGGATATAAGCAAAACAAGTAACAATAATGGCTGTCATTAGACCAAATTATAGGTTAAAAAGAGCTTTGATAAACAAGCTGTGATTTTTAACAAATTTCTCATTCCTCTTGCAACTAAGAAGCTGTCGCTGAAATTTCAGCCACGTGTTCCACCAGTAATGTGCAATCCTCTTTCACTTTCCACTACCAACTTATATGAACGCATATTTTCTTTCATACACAGGCCAAACCTTGACATTTATAAGCATTCAGAATCGAGATCTCCTTAAAATCCAATACAAAAAGCACGTGTGCCCCTCCAGACACATTGCTGGCAGCCAAATCTGTGGCTACTGGCTGCAGCACTATCTGACAGGGCAATAGCTGTGGTGTATGACTACATACATTATCCACACTAAAGTAATATTATCCATTACAATCAAAATTCATGAAGCTCTACAAAATGCCAGCTCAAGATGATTTAAGTGCCGTTCTACATTCTAATATTTACAAGCCAATGTTTCACAAAATGAGAAGGATATATTCAGTACTACCATGTTTACTTCCTGTGGAGGCACTAACTAAAGCACTCCTAACTTCTATGCTAAGATAACAGTTGAAGGGTGTTGACAGTTTTAACCTACATCCTTTTATTCAGAAAGACTTCTAATCCCGAATCTTGGTTCTTTGTTTTAAATCAGGGACGTATTGATTAACTGTGAGACTGAATGCATCTCAGCGGTGGCTGAGTCGGGTATCCACTATGGAATTAGGACAGTTAAACACTGGAATCGATCCTCTCATTGTAGAGCCACAGCTGCTGTGGCAAGCAGTTTCTCTAAGCTATTAATTTTATTATTAGCACACCTGGAGACATTGTTTCCCTGAGGGAAAAGCAATTCAATTGTGTGTGCTGCAATGACTAGTGGCATATGATCAATGAGACAGCTGGGACCACAAGCTTTCTCCTGGAGCTCGGGG
The DNA here is from genome assembly GCA_013399435.1 of Arenaria interpres. Taxonomy (NCBI): domain Eukaryota; kingdom Metazoa; phylum Chordata; class Aves; order Charadriiformes; family Scolopacidae; genus Arenaria; species Arenaria interpres. The sequence continues at coordinate 313,216 of VXAK01028549.1, forward strand.
TGGGTATGACAAAGTAGTTTGTAAAACAGTGACGATACAAAATAATATTGCTTTATGTTTTATGCACCTCATTGTAAGCATAGAGAGAGCTTATAGTTTCCAGTGTCTGGCACTTTGAAGCCTTTTTGGAGTAGTTCACCAGCCTCAGTCTTTCTCATGTATCCTCCCTACGACATCTGATATCGATTGATGATCATCCTTTTCCTGACCACTGACTCCTTCCATCCTTCCACTGTGCCTTCAAGGGAGCAATATGCCACCCTCCTTTAAAAGGAAGCAGCAACTTAACACAGAGGAGGTAGACTAATTACAAGTTTCTGAACATTTCGTTTTATTTCACAAGCACGTTAACAATGGAAAGGCACAAAGCCCAATAGACCTGCCAGCAAAGCATCAGCTATAACTGACTTTCTAATCACAAAATAATTGATGTGTCTCAGAAACTCTGATCCAGCAATACTTGAAATTTACTCAGTATTTAAACATAAGAGTCAGGAGAAATAAGCAGGAAAGGAGGATAAAAAAGGGACCACTCAGGTTTTACAAGCATATATAAATGATGCACCAACACCTACAGATACACACACACAAAAAAGACACCACAACACACATACATACAAACAAAACAACCAAACCTCTCATAAAAATAAGCTGAAGATAATTCTCCATCCGATAGAAACTGTAAAACTACAATACCCCTTGCAAACCTTTCAGGGGCTTCGGATCATTACCCTCTTTCCTTCTGAACTACCACTGTAGCCAAAGTAAGTTCTTTGTTGTGAAACCTTGTAAGAGATGCTACACATGTAAAGACTACAAATTAACTGAATTATTTAGCATTTAAAACATTATTAGATCAACTTTGTCCTGACACCACTGTACAATTTGTGCTTATTGACGCTGTTTTTATCTTATAGTACTCAATTTCCGAAGACAAATCCAGTCCCTACAAATCCATGACAAGGTACGCTACTTTTTGGGGAGCAGAAACAATAATTATTTTTGGGACAATCCAAAGCTACTGTTTTTAAAATCCAAACTTACACGCTTTCAAAGATGCTTCCTTACCATTTTCTTATGTGGTAAACTCTTATTTTTAAAAGTAAATTGGTGCTCTGCAATGGTTTAATAGCAGATTTTATTACTTTTTAAAACAGCAAATTATTTTTTTCCGTAACTTAACCTAGCCCATACATAATTGTTGAACAACTGCTACTGTCTGAAAAATCCCCCTCCTACTCCTCCCCTCAAATCACAGAAACCCTACAGACTTATTTTCATGCCACAGGCATCAAAACTCTAGCTAAAATAAAACCAATTTTATATTCTGATTACACATTCTGAACTAGGATTTCATTTCTGCTGCACAACCCAGACACATATAGGAAACTATTAGGGGACTGCTGCAAATAAATAATTGTTAATTTTTAAGTTCCATTCCATGCTCTTTTTTCCTTCTCCTGTTTAGTATTTGTCGTAATGTAATTTAAGAGGATGTAGATACAACTACTGAGCCTTTTTTTTTCCCGCCTGCTTGGTTTGGCTTTTGTACATTTGACTGGCAGCTGGTCATCAGCAATCATCTATTAAATACTTCCTGACATGTTCTGGGGCCTTTTTCAACGTTAGGCTAAATGCCAAATATTCAGGATCTGCTTGTACATGCTCCCCAAGAGAAGCGAAAGTAAATTTCTTATCTTTACAATTTCCATTTTATATCCACCTTGTTTATATAAGGGGTTTGGTCCAAATCATCGTAAGGCACAATAGTACAAGGAGCAGTATAAAAAAGCTGTAGTAAAAGAATAAATCATCAAGTGAATCATAGAATTGTCCAGGCCAGAAGGGACCTCCAAAGGTCATCTAGTCCGACCTCCCCACAGTCAGCAGGGACACCCCCAACTAGACCAGGTTGCCCAGCGCCTCGTCGAGCCTCACCTTGAATGTCTCCAGGGAAGGGGCCTCAACCACCTCCCTGGGCAACCTGTTCCAGTGCTCCACCACCCTCACAGTAAAGAACCTTCTCCTAATCTCCAATATGAACCTGCTCCCCTCCAGCTTGAAGCCATTGCCTCTCATCCTGTCACTGCAGACCTTTGTAAACAGGCTCTCCCCAGCCTTCCTGTAGCCCCCTTCAGGTACTGAAGGCCGCTATTAGATCTCCCCGGAGCCGCCTCCTCTCCAGGCTGAACAGCCCCAGCTCCCTCAGCCT